>CAKOAT010432932.1:167446-210236 GCA_932364175.1 Eruca vesicaria subsp. sativa | reverse complement strand
TCTAAGATTTGATTTACATTTCTAATTAAAATTGTTTTTGATCATACGTATAGATAATTATATAAAAATTCCAAAATTCTAAAATTTCAAATACATACAAAAACAATCATATGTAAATTTTAAATTTGTGAATATTAAAATTTTATATTTTAATTACATATATTCACCCTGCGCAAGGCGCAGGTCTTATCCTAGTTATCTTCTAAAAGGATACTTGCGAAATTCTAAAGTGTAATTTGTTTTTTTCATCAATAAGAATTTAAGGGTTAATTTTAAGAGTTGTGGTTTATAGTAATGTCTTTTTATAATTGAATGCATAACATCAACTAGTGTTTTGTATGTAAGTCATTGTTATTGATCAATGGTTTTTTAGGGTGAAAGGCTTAATAGATAGTTTCTGATTAAATAGTTAGTGGTTTTTTACATAGGTTCGGAGTTTAAATAAACACGTGGTCATCATCTCAATCCCCCAACCGAAACCACAATTTCGGTTATCATTACCAATTCGATCACGCTTTCAATATTTGCTTCATCACTATCCTACTTACTTTTTCGTATCTTTCTTCCACATCTCTTTCTCATTTTTATGTACATATACTGATATATACTTATATGTATTTTAATACGTAAAAATATCTTTTTGGGGCACTTTCTCCCCAAAAATATCTTTATGTGCCATATTATCTTGGTTTCTTTTGGTAAGTTGTCATATCTGTTATTGACATGTGACGATCAAAATCTTGAAATGGACTTCCATGTGGACACAAACGCTTTAGCGCAAAAGGATAATGTTTTGCTTCTTATGGCTGAACTTTGTTATTGCTGTATGAAAAATATTTTTTGTTTTGGTAAATATAATATTCCTAAACTTGATTTAATATCATTTATATATCTTCACAAGCAAATTACAGAAATATTATGTTGTCTAATAAGTCGATATAAACTACAATATATTCTACGCCAACCATGTGAAGCAGCATTAGGAACAGAGCAAGAAAGTAAATTTTGGTGTTGACAGTATTTAGCCAGTAAATACTTCCAAGTGTATTTAGCCAGTAAATTATATCATTAAACACTTCAATTTTCCGAATCCAAGGCCACTAGTATCTTTTGGAAAAGTAAGTTTGTCCCAAGATATCTAGGACATCTTTTTTAACTCCGGATCTCATTAAAATCTGATTTGGAGACTTTGAATTTGTTTACAAAGGGATTTTGGTAGCTTGAAGCAAGACATAGCATATGTCAGCATTGATGCTAATACCGTTTTCAACAACACCATCTTCCATGTTCCCGATAAGAATCTAGCGGTCCATCCTAAGTCCGCTGTCCAATACGATCCACTATCGTGACAAAAATATCTTTTTTTTTTTCTGAAGTGTCCTGGTAATCCAAGGTATTTTGTCGATACCTTCTTCATTTAAAATAGAAAATTCCCATTTTTCCCGATTTTACCTTCTTGGCTGGTCTTGGTAGAGAAAGTAACTGCAGATTCCAATAGGTTTATGCACTGTCCCAATGCTGCCTCAATGCTGTCCAAGATTGAGAGGAGGGTGGTGCAGCTCGCTGAGCTTGACTTTCCGAAAAATATCATGTCGCCCGCGAACAACAAGTGATTTATCGGTGGGCAGTTCTGACCAAATTTCAACCCATGAAGAGTTCCACATATCAGCGCTTGGTTACATAGGCTTGACAAAACCTCGGTGCAAAAAATAAAGAGGTACAGAGATAGTGAGTCTCCTTGTCGAAGACCTCTAGAGGGTATAACCTTTCCTTGGGACCACCATTTATAAGGAAAGAGTATGAGACCGAGGAGATACATTCCATGATCCATGAGATTACAATGACATGAAGTCTTAGCCGCTTTAGAACTTCCCGCAAGAAGCTCCACTCAATTATGTCATAGGCTTTGTTCATGTTTGTTTTACTGCCGCTGACATGTGTTTCCTAGCACCCGGTGTCCTCAAATAATGAAGTATATCTTGGGTGATCATCACGTTGTCGGAGATTGCCCTTCCCGAAACAAAACATGACTGAAAAGGTGAAATCAGGGTCTGGAGCAGAGATTGGAGCCTTTTGGACAAGATTTTAGCAAGGATCTTGTAGTGTGTGTTGCATAAAGCTATGGGTCTACAGTCCGAGATCTTTTTTGCCCCAGTCATCTTCGGAATGAGTCTTAAATGGATTTAGTTTTGTCTCAGGTGCAGGAAGCTAGTCTCAAAGAAACTCCTGATGTCCTAGTAAACATCATCGCCAATAACATCCCAAAAAGTTTGATAAAATCCTGCTGGGAAGCCATCTGGTCCCAGTGCATTGTTTGAGTGGATTGAGAACACAGCCTTTGAATCTCCAGCTTCTCCAGAATCGCTATTAATTTTTGATTCATCCCCGACGTGAATTTAGGAGATATTTCTTCATTAACCACTGCTGTAGCGTCTGTGTTTCCAGTTCTAAAGAGTTGCTGGTAGAAGGCATTCCCGGATTCGTCTTCAATGATATATAATTTATTGCAGGCTCTGCGTCCCCGGGTAACTGTGTGAAAGAAGCTAGAGTTTTAATCCCCACCATTAAGCCATTGTATCCTACTCATTTGTTTCCAAAATGCTTCTTCCTCAGCATACGCTTCTTCGATAGCTCCTCTATCCTGCCAGGTAACGGCGTAGTTTCAGATAGAGCTTGTTCTGGTAGAGCCTGATTTGAGCTGATCAGTTCTTTGGTTGAGGCAGACAAGCTTTGCCCATTCTACTAATTTTTTCCTGACATTATTTATCTTCGTGATGACAGAATCAGTGGCCGAGGTATTCCAAAATGACTCCACCAGTTGCGAATCTCAGGTTATTCACTGAGGCATCTATCATATCTAAATATACCTTTCTTCTTTTTCAGGTGTTGATCAAAATGGGTTAGAAGTGGGCGATGATCAGAACCTTCAAAGTGCAAATATTTACTTCTTGTTGTCGAGAAAATCTCCATCCAGTCAACTTGTGCCATTTCTCTATCAAGTCACGACTGAATGAAGTGGGAATATCTTGTACCTCTCCAAAAGAGAGAGAGAGAGAGAGAGAGAGAGAGAGAGAGAGAGAGAGAGAGAGAGAGAGAGAGAGAGAGAGAGAGAGTTTCCTAAGAATTGTAGATCCCATAACCCTTTTAGAGATACACAGTTACGAAAAGATAAGAATGAGCCTTCCCATCTCAACGTTCCACCAACTTTCTCGGAAGTATCTAAGAGATCATTGGAATCTCCATGAGTAGCCAAGAGGTCCTGCCATTTTCTATATCTGACATAATTTCCCAGAACCGTGGACGATCTTCTCTATTTGGTGCTCCATAAATGTACAATACATAAAAGGATTTATTATTGAACTCAATCTTCGTATCGATTACATTTTGAGAGGAAATAAGACTTCAAGATGGACATTGTCTTTTCCCGAGAGAGCTAGACCTCCGCTAAGTCCCACCGATGGAACTGTAAAGAGATTTTTGTAATCAATTCCCTTGTACATCTTATAAATTTCCTCATCCTACCTTTTGGTCTCCATTAAGAACATAATATCCAGAGAGTTATTAGAGAGAAACTCCCTGAGACGATGAACTGTGTGTTTGCTTCCAATACCCTGACAATTCCAGTTCATATTGACTAATGAAGAGATTTTGGACCGGACCAAAAATTTGTTCTTTTCTTCTTTGTAGCCGGTATTATGATAGCATGAGGCTGGGTACCTCCCACAGTTGTTACAGTTCTCTTACTGCTTCGCCATGGCTCTGGAATTAGCTTTCTTCTTGGTGAGTTCTGAGTTTTGGTAACTCTTTGTTTCATTAGACTAACTCCTTGTACATGGCTTCGTAAGATACACTTCTTTGTCGTAGAGGCCTTAACCTCCTTTCCTTTCCCATTTTGTAGTCCGAGAGAGATGGAAGATTTGAGTCTTTGTTTCCTGGATTGGATCGTTACATTATCATCATCTTCAGTAGTGGGGAGAGGGCCCAATCTAAAAGACATATGGAGTATATCTTGGCTATGAGACCTGATTTGAGAGCGATCTTGAGTAGCATCAGAACCCTACACTCTCTCATGCATATGTATCTTAGACGATGAAGGAACATTACTAACCCTAGACAGAAAGGCAGGCATGGTCTCTTCCAAGTAGTGGATGTCAACTTCTTGGAAGCTACCTGATTTTGCATTTGCAATACCATCATGGAGAACAGGGACCCTCTCTTTTGGGAGCGAGAGTCTGTCTAAAGCCGATCTTCTTTCTTGAGATAGGGGGTTACTCTTTCATGTTCTATGTCATCTACTAGGGGTACCAAGCATCAGACTGGAGCCTCCTTCTCCTTGAGGTCTAGAAGATAGAGTATAAGTTACATGTGAACGTCCATATCTAGTGGAGTTTTCAATCTGTGAGCCCGAGGCTACATGTCTCCACTCAGTTCTTGGAGTATGAGATTTTGTTCTAGATTGAGATTCCCTGTGAGAAGATGCATAATTGTCTTTATGAAAAGAAAGTGTCTCCCTAGCTGGCCATCGACTACCCACCACTATATTCTATAAATGGGAAGACTTTTCCTTGTATGTCGGATCTCTCAGAGCTTCATAATTATATTGGAATTTTTTGTCCTGTGTCCAGTCAAACTCTCGAGAGGAGTGGCGCTGCTACTGCTTGAAGTTATCACTTCTCTGATAAGTTGAGTTGTCTGCCTCAGTCCTTGACAGCTTCCTTGCTGCTATTTTCCTTCTGTCAGCATCAATCATGTCCAGAGTACAAGTTTGAGAGAGATTTCCAATCTTTCTGAGGAGTCTCTGGAGTTTACTTGGGTTCTCAATGAAGGACAATCATCATTCGCTTGAGACAATGAGTGACAAATGAATCAATGCTTTTGCATATTTTCATACTATAATCCCACTTGCTTAATCTCACCCGAGGGAAGGCTAATATCCAGAAACATTTCCAGCGGCTTCAAGCCATTATCAAGAAATCTGATTATGTCTCTCTTCACTTCGAAACCCTTTACCGACCCCAGTTCGTTTCCAATTACTTCAATGGATGCATCAGACCAATAGTGTAAAGGGATTCCGTGAATTGTTATCCAGAAAGAAATGAGGACAAAAAAAAGTCAGAGACTGTTTGTTCTCACCTCTGGAGAATCATCATCCATCTCTTAAAGTGATATGTAGCTTCTGAGAGGATAGCTTGAAGATCCTGTTCAGTCTCGAATTTAAACTGAAACAGATTTTGTCCCAAGTCTCTTCCGGTGATAGTACCCGCAACATGCCAACGTAATAAGAAGAAATCAACTAGGGTTCTGGTTTTTGGACCGAGGGAATTGTAACTCTGCATATAAAGGTGAGTTTAAGCTCTTCAATAAGAGCAGTAGTATCAACAACATGAATTTTAATTGGGGGTCGGCGAAGCTGTTTTGTAGATTCAGCAACCCACTTTCCTTTTTCCATTCTTGAGTTACGGTAAGCTATAGCCGACTTCAAAGAAAAACTTTCAACTGTAAAACTTTTTCGAAGACCTAGCTGCTGTAAACAGTAAATTTCCAACAATGGGTAAAAACCTTAGAGATAAGATAAATAATACTGTATTAGACAATAAGAGGACCACATGAAACTTGAGACAAAGAATTCATTAACCCCTAAACGGTTAGTAACAATAAATCTATATATGCTCCTAGAGCATCCTCCCAAAAGATCTGCATTGAATGCTTCGCTGAAACACCATTCTGAGACCGTAGAAGAGAGGCCCCAGATTCAAAGAGCTCAAAACGCTCCCACACCTGTAGCGTTCGTGATCGGCCGTACTCAGACTTTACTTCACCGGAAAGTTGGTGCAGTAGTGAGTTAATAACACACGGCGAAAGAGCTGGTAGTTGCAATGGATAATTTAAAATTAGCACACAAAGTCAACTAGGAATAGTGAATCTCGAACCTTGTGATTAAGAAAAAAAGTTTTTTCTCAAAAAAGAAAAACAAGTTCAATATGAGGATATATTTGCATACAAATATTATATATTTTTTTGTGAAAACACGTATTCGAATGGTATTAGTAAGAATCCGATGTTTTTGTACCAGAATATTTAGGTAGCAAATTCTAATGAAAATAAATTAGGCGGATTAATTTAAAAGGCTTATATAGAATCCTCACAATGGATTAAGAAACATTTGTAGAAGTATATTTTATAAGATGGTATGAAGTAGTATAGTTAGACGTGAATTTTTATAAAATAATTAAAATTTATTGACTGTAAAAATGTTTATATAATGTTTTCATAGTTTTTAATAACATAATTAAACAACAAACATAATCTTGGTCATTTAATTTTTTTTTTTTTAAATTCATTTCCATATGCATTATTTTTATTCGTTTTAGTACAAACATCTCTATAATATTATTTGAGAAGTCAGTTTCCTATGTGTCGCACTCACGTTAACTCTCGCGATGGTTGATTACATAGATACTCTTAATGAATTGTTAGATTTTAAGATTATTATTAATTTTTTTATTTAGCTTCCTTTTTACTTTTTTCCAAACAAAAATATATAATAAAAATGAAATATTTCTAAAATTGTAAAACATATTTAAAAACGAAAATATATGTATATAATATGACTTTATTAAAAAGGAAAGTTCACAAAATAGTAATACCCCCATTAATATATATTTTGAAATAACATAAAATATATATTCAAAATAATAAAAATATATATGTTCATGAATATTCAAAAATTACCAGTTACAATTTATTTTTTTGTAGAATTTATATATATGCATGAGACTTCAAAATATTATCATTATATTCATTTATGTAATTTTGAATTAAACACTTCAGTTTATTATTTATTTCATTGTAAGCACAATATATATTAAGTTATACATAATTTAACTATAATATATTTACATATCTAAGACAATAACCAACCGAAATGAAAATAAGAAAATTAATCAAAGTTTTATTATATTTAGAATAAAAATATTATAGCTGAATTCTAAAAATAGATATTATCCAATATGCCAAATGATAACCATATCGACTATTGATCCAAAAAATAATTAAACCGACAATAATATATCCATAGTCATATGTATAATTAGAATAATATAATATTTATTAATATAAATTATACATATAAATTTATTCAAAACTAAAACTAAATATCAATCAATTATTATTAAAATTTTACTTTTATGAATATTTATACCCGTGCATGAGCACGGGAAAATCACCTAGTATTAAAAAGAAGAGGAAACGGGCTGGACCCAAGGGCGGACCTAGCTTACAACTGGGTGGGGCAAGTGCCACATACATAATTTTTATTTTTCATTAGTTTTGTTGAAAAAACCAAAAATATCAGATGGCTGGTCTTCATTTTCCCATGCACCTCTGGTTTAAAATCAACTCTAATTACTATAATTTTGCTATATAATATATTTTGCCCCATGTTATTATAGATCCTAGATCTGCCCCTGGCTGGACCTCGACGGATTGATCACTATACGCCATGATTTCTACAATAAACTAACGGGTTTGTTATATATAATGGGTTTAAGAAGTCGGACTATATAATATTGGACCCAATTTTGGGTTGTTGGGGCGATAATAGGAGATTTATATTTAAGGAGTTTGAAGAATTTTAAGATTCTATTGTTATTGGTGATTCTTAAATTTCTAAAACAATATTGTGTTATTGGTGTGGTGATTTTAAAATTTAATATAAATCCGTTGTTATTAGTACAATGATTATCTAACTCAATTTAAAATCTTGTGTTATTCAAATTATTAAGGATTTTCTGATTTTATTAAATTATGATGTTATTGGAATAAAGATTCATTACATTTTATCTATCATTACTCATAACTTTCAAAATACTAGAGTTAACTCATGTATTCTCAAAGTGAAGATGACAAAATCAACACCTCTTTATCAAACATGCATATACGTAAGACATAACTAAGAATTTTTTTATTCATTGAAGAAATAGATTTTTACAATCACACAACAACACATCAAAATGATAAATCCAGAAAATAACACTTTCGGTAAATGATCCTTGTTCACGTAACTATATCATGTTCATATATTATTTTATCTCATAAACAAAATTATATCTAACAAAACCTATATCAGTAAGTAATCATTGTTCATGTAATATATATCATGTACATGCATATATTATTTTATCTCATAAACTAAATTATATCATGTGCACAAATAAAAACAATTCTCGGGCACTCCTTTTCTTTATATACAATTTAACATGCCTTATTTGAATATATTATATGGAAAATAGATAAATAATAATAGAGAAAGCTAAATATAAATCCCAATAAATCATCCCCAATCAAGCGAAAAGAATATATGGATTCTATAAATATGGAAAGACATATTGTTAGAATCAATGAAAATTTTTACAGAACTAAAATTTTATTACTTTTGAAATCAGTGTGAATTTGTTTTCCACTAACACTCCCCCCCCCCCCCTTGAGTTTATCGTTGTATATATAAAGACACACTTCTTCTAGGACATAAACACTCGGATTCATCCAGGTATAGAGACACCCAACTAAGTCACATCGGTACTAAGGCACATCGCCTCTCAACTAAAGCGCATGTCTCCCTTCTAATGAACAGCCTATGGCTCTGACTGGTAACCATCACGGGAATATCAGGAACGAATAAGAATAGAATAGATGGGAATAAAATTATGGGAATGAAGAGGAATAACTATTCCTTATCAAATTTAATAAGGAACAAATGTGCTTAATAAGGCTCTGACTGGTAACCATCACGGGAATATTAGGAACGAATAAGAATAGAATAGATGGGAATAAAATTATGGGAATGAAGAGGAATAACTATTCCTTATCAAATTTAATAAGGAACAAATGTGCTTAATAAATCTCTACAATAAAAGGAATGAGGAGGAATAGAAAGGAAAAACTATTCCTTATGAATGGTAAATTATTTTAGGAACATTAAGGAATGCATAGTTCTTCCTCATTCCTTTGGTCACCATTTATAGCCTATGTTTATTCATCTAGATCCGGTTTCAGTGTTAAGAATTCTCCAAAACCCACAATCAAAATCATACCTACTTCTAGTACGTGCCAAATTCAAAATAAACAATTGACCCCATCTGTAAGAATGAAGAAGTATTTTCAAAGAAGCTCGCACTCAGCACCGTAAAAACAAAACATCAACAACTTTAATCGCTTTAATACAAAAAACTTACATTTTATATCTTCCTTGGCATAAAAAAAAATCAGTTAGTTTGTTCATCACGGCATAATAAATCATTATGCCGGGTTTCTAATTAATGAAAACTCTTTTTTTAAACGGAATAGAAATTTTTCATTAAAACTCAAACACTGGCCCCAAAGAGAGAAATATCAGAAATCAGCTTTGCTAGGCCCGATTTCACAAGGGAATCTGCTACAATATTACAAGTATGAGATACATAAGAGAATGATAGATGATCGAAGAGAGAGGCAAGGAACCTGATGTCACAGAGGAGACCCACGATCTCGATCAGATCGGACCCTGACGAGAGGGATAAGATTAGGACTAAGGAGTCTGAGATTAAGTTGAGCTTTGTTAAACCCAAGGACGCTGATGCGCGGAGGGCGTGCCTTACTGCTAAGGCTTCAGCAACCAGAGCTGATCCCACGAAAGATCTGGAAGCGGAATTGTTAGATATGGGAGTGTTATCTGGCGATTTGATAACCCAGCTGAAACCTCCACAGTGAGAAGAGGCGTCCCAAGCTCCATCCACCCAGGAATTGGGGGCATCGTCTCTGGATCGACCCCTGTGAAAGGAGGATACTGGTTTTGGCTTTGGTATTAAGAGGTTAGCTGCTTCCTATTCCTTTGCTTCAAGTAAGGCTTTCACCAAGATGTTTGTTGCCGAGGAGGTCACGTTGTCAAAAGTTGATCTGTTCCTTGCTGTCAATAAATTCCATAGAATCCAGGGAGCTAGGGGAGATTCCGCTAGGCCCGTTGGAGGGAGGTTGATTGCTTTTAGAGTACATGGTAAAAGGAGACGTAGTGATGAGGCAGATAGGTCCAATTCCTGCATAAAAATTTGAGCCATCTCCCACACCTGTTGAGCTAGCGGACAACTAAACAAGACATAAATGATTGTTTCCTCGACTCTACAATGCTTACACGCCGCTAAATTCGAGATGCCTCTGTAGGATAGTAGATTACCTACTGGGAGAGCGTCGTTGAGGGATCTCCAAAGGAAGTGTTGGAGTTTCTTCGAAGACTTAACATGCAATACATTTTTCATCGAATTGAAGGACGGTGGAGCTTTGCTAGTTTGAGAAGCGAGCTTGTAACCCGACTTGGAAGTGTAGATTCCTGACTTCTCTCGTAGCCATACTTTCCTAATCTTGGGGTCTTGAAAAACTGGGGTTGATTAATCTTATAGTGTCCTCATAATGAGGTAAAATTGCCCGGATTTTTGGAACATTCCATTCATTGGTATCTGCGAGAAGGATTTCACTGACCTTGAGGGCAACTAACTCAGCTGGGGGAGGTCCAATGGGAACTATAGCTGCTGAAGTAGAGAGCCAAGCATCTGTCAAGACGCTAACCGAGTCTCCGTTACCAATTAGGAAACCGATACCTTCTTGCATCAACTTCTTTCCACATAAAATACTGGTCCAACCATGAGAAGAACCCTGCTTAGTGCCACTCTCCATAAAAGAGCAATCAGGAAAATACTTTTATTTTAGCACTTGAGCTAGCAGAGTGTCAGGGTTTTCAAAAATCCTCCAGCTGAGTTTCCTCAGCAAAGCATCATTTGAACTCTCTATGTCCTTAAAAACTAGGCCGCCCATATATTTTGGAGTCGCTAGTTTGCTCCATGCTACCCACGATATTTTCCTCTGATCAGGTGAACTATCCCACCAAAAGCGAGTTAATATTGATTGAATCCTCTTACAAAGGGAGAGTGGAATTTTAAAACATGACATGTTTTGGTTTGGCAGGGCTGAGAGCACCAATTGGATAAGAACGTGTTTCCCCGCACCTGATAGAAAGTTTGTCGTCCAAGAGAGAGATCGTTGATGGATCCTATCCACCAGTCCAGTGAAAACGTCTCTCTTGCGTTTACCAAAGGACTCTGGTAGTCCTAGGTATTTTTCCATTCCCCCTTCTTTAGTAATTTGTAGGGAATTCATCACTCTGTCCTTGATCTCTTGGGGGGTTTTTTTGATGAGAAGGTCACTATTGATTTAGTAAAGTTAATGCATTGACCTGAACTCTCCTCGTATTTTTTCAGGATTTTTGTGAGGTGGGAGCAGTTCGATTCATTGGTCTTGCAGAAGAAACTGTATCACCTGCAAACAATAGATGATTCACGAAGGGACTTTTTCGAGCTACTTGAAGACCTTTCAGGCCTCCACTCAGATGCGCATTGTGACATAGTCCAGATAAGACTTCAGTACATAGAATAAACAAGTAAGGAGAGAGAAGATCGCCTTGGTGTAAGCCCCTTGAGGGTCTTTTTTGGTCACGGGGAAGTCCATTGATGAGGCATGAGTATGTGACGGTGGTTACACAGTTCATCACTTGCTGTATCCAAGAGCTACTGAAGCCTAGTTTCTTCAAGACTGGATGAAGAAAACTCCATTATATGCGGTCATAGGCCTTACTCATGTCAGTCTTTACCACCATGGAGCATCTTTTGGTTGCACCTGAGAATTTAAGGTAATGTAGTGTTTCATGAGTAATCAGCACGTTAGCCTGGATCGCTCTCTTTGGAACAAAGGATGACTGGTGTTTATAGATGATGTCATTAAGGAACAGGTGAAGCTTTCGCGTGATAATTTTTGCAATCACTTTGTACCGTACGTTGCATAGCGCAATGGGCCGGTATCCAGATGGTTTCTTTGGGCTGATGATGTGAGAAGGTCCCGACATGAACCTTATCATGAATAAAACAATCTCCTTGTCTTGTTTGAGACCAACTTGGTGATATACCTCGCCATAACCAGCTATGTCTCTCCTTACGGTCAGCTTGGGAGACGAAATTAAATGAATTCCTCTGGCGACTTCAAACGTCATCGTAACCAGCTTTGCCTCTCCTTACTGTCATCATCAGGATCTCAACTGATAGAACTTATTCGTCACAAAAAGGCGATTCATTAAAACACAAGAACGAGTTCATTAATGATATCTATAGAAGCTTACAGGCTTGACGACATCAGCACCAAGAAGCCCGAGCCTGTGATTACAAATACAGCTCCTCCCTCTTGTGTGCTTCGGTACGCTCTGAAATCAACAAATTCAGCTTCAGATAGTCCACTCCTCCCACACTAGTTTACTGTCAAGTTTGCATATCTGCATCACGCCTAAGGCGATCAAACAAAAGGTCGTCACACTAATCTCGGTGTTCTATCAGATCTCGTCATCACACTTTATCATATTAAAGTTTGATCTTTGTCGCTGTCCCGGAGACATCATCTCCACTAAATTTTTAACAAGCAGAAAAGACAAGAAAGAGTTAAGCTAAAATCTTGGAACGAGCTCAAGATTGTCATCACGAAAATATAATATTATTTCACACCATTTGGAAAAGCTATAGTAGCAAGGCATTAAATGGAGTTTACACAAGGAAAGAAACGATCTCGTATCATGACCACGAAAGATTCAGACTTAAAGCGTTATCAGCCTGCGTTTCATGTCCATCAATTTTTATCACGATTTTGTTCAGACTCGTCAGCTCATGATAAGGCCATAATGAGATTTCTTGTTTGACATGGCTGTGTTGTCTTCAGATGTCCACCTTGTCAAGTCATGTTAATAACTTGAGCTCGGCATCCCAACTTAAACTCAACAAGATAAGGTTTGGGATAATGACCAATTCGATATACCTAAGTCAATAGTTTGCAGTTTCGAGAGTCAAAAAAGGGCAAGCCGAGTATAGTTCACTCTGAAATCGCCTTCATCCTTGCACATAGCCTAGTTCAACACACCTTAATAGGTTTGAGTTATTCATTGAAGTGAGTGATTCTAACAAGAGTTCACAATAAACTTGGTTTGATCGCGTAAGACGAATATAAGTCACCATGACAGTTTTGAGTTAATTGTTTAGTTGATCATTTGAAAGACTCTGAAATGAGTCACAATAAACTTGTCTTAATTACCTAGGATGAGTACAACTCACCTTGATAGGTAAAAATCTTAGTTACAACATATCGCCTGTCAACTAATGCACATCGCCTCTCAATTAAGGCACATTGCCTATCATCTAGGTACATATATCATTTGTAATGAACTACAATTGGCTTGATCCTTATTCAAAGGATATGTAGGCAACCTTAAACCAGGTCTAAATACAATAAATAAAACAATTTTTATGTTCATTTCATCTAGTTCTGATTTCAGACGAAACCTCTCTAAGCCCACCACTGAAATCATGCTTATTTCTAGTATGTGCCAAATTCAGATTAAACATAACAGGTCAATAAACTTCATGAATTCCGGGGAAAAATTCGATAAGAACAATATACTTTGTTAAAATAAAAAATAGTACAAAACAAATATTTAATTAATGAGTAATTTACTAAAATGTTGAAATCGAAGGAAATAAGTATTTCTTTACCAACTTGGCTTTTTCTAACAGCCGTTCTTCTGGGTTAAATTCACTTACTCAATGGATTTTGACTAAGAACATAACTCAATCTCTAAAAATATCACTAAAGTTAAATAATTTTTTAAAAATTAAATTAAGAATATGTTGGTTCTTAGTCAAAATCCATTGAGTAAGTGAACATCTTGTCTTTCTACAAGTCGAAATAATTTCTTCCAGGCCCTGTCTTTTGGCATGTGCCTAAGGCACATTTGCACATAGTTCATAATTGATTTTGCAAATTTTTGTTAAATTTTAGGGTCCTCTGCTAAAACATCTAGGACCTGTTTTTAGACATCATATGTATTATTTTTATAAATTAAACAGGGTTCATTAAATTATTGGGACAGGCCTGAGTTCTTCCATCAAACTTATCCATCGAAGAATTTTTGTTCGTTGGTTCAGTTCGAAATTATTTATAAATCTAGTGATTTACTTGTAGGGCAGCTGCTGTTAATGACTTTCGTTGTAATATGGATAACTTTGATACTATTTTTTAGGTCTCAACTTCCTTGCAATTCAAGATTAGTATACAATAAGGAAACAGACAACGAATTGGTGACCCAGTTCATAGATTTTAACCGCTATGTATGGGAAGGGACAATCTTGTCTCATAAGTTTAACTAGATCAAGAAAAGGTTTACAGCTTACAGGATCAAACTCTGATCTTAGTTTTACTTGATACAAAGTTCTAAACTCTGATCTTAGTTTTACTTGATACACAGTTCTATGTAAGATAGAAAAACACAAAATTCTTCTGCAAGTAGATAAAAAAACCTCCCTTCTATGGTACTCTTAATCTTAGATAAGTAGGATATTTGATAGTAGGTCTTCGAACCACCTTCAATGTCTTTATTTTATTTATCTCAAGACTATTGGCCTATGTTTCATTTTCTTTGTTCTTCGAACTATACATTCAGCACAAATAAATATTTGGTCCTTCATAGTGGTTTTTGAGTTTTTCAAAATAACAATCCGAGATTCACAGACTTGAAAGTTAGAATGTCTTTCGCACACACACCATACATAAGTACCTAAGTACATGTATTCTCAATATCAAGAGGTTAATTTATTTAAGGGGACGTCTAATCCACAAACATAAGTACTGTCTAATTCTAAATGACCATTTAGTATTTGTTTTACACCGACCCTCTAAGTGCATGAGGTCAAAGAAATAAAGTGAAAAAATAAAGAAGGCACAAGTTTCTCTTTTCGAATTAAGTAGAACAAGAAAGCGTTTACACCTATCTTTTTTTACTACAAGAATTCTTTATGATACCCCTACTATAATCTAAAACTCACCTTAGAGACTAAATTCTTGTTTATTAGGATTAGTTAAACCCAAGTAAGGATATTTGATAGTAGGTCTTCGAACCACCTTCAATGTCTTTATTTTATTTATCTCAATACTATTGGCCTATGTTTCATTTTCTTTGTTCTTCGAACTATATATTCAGCACAAATAAATATTTGGTCCTTCATAATGGTTTTGAGTTTTTCAAAATAAAAATCCGAGATTCACAGACTTGAACGTTAGAATGTCTTTGGCTTACACACCATACATAAGTACCTAAGTACACGTATTCTCAATATCAAGAGGTTAATTTATTTAAGGGGACGTCTAATCCACGAACATAAGTACTGTCTAATTCTAAGTGACCATTTAGTATTTGTTTTACACCGACCCTCTAAGTGCGTGAGGTCAAAGAAATAAAGTGAAAAAATAAAGAAGGCACAAGTTTCCCTTTTCGAACTAAGTAGAACAAGAAAGCGTTTACACCTATCTTTTTTATTACAAGAATTCTTTATGATACCCCTACTATAATCTAAAACTCACCTTAGGGACTAAATTCTTGTTTATTAGGATCAGCTAAACCCAAGTTAAACTCACCTGATTCTAGACTTCAGTCTTCAAACACTTGGAAGAAGTACGTTGACAACTACATCAGCACCTAATGCAACTCAATGACACCAAAAGCTTGATCACACAAACACCAAACAAAGAACTCTCATTCTTATTATGCAGAATTATCTTTCTCCATAGAAGTACGTTTTCCTTTATAGATAGCCATAACTTGCTCTCCAAGTTCTCCCAAAGACAATTAAGTAACTTTCCATTTTCTTGTAAGCAATAACTCTCTTTTCTTTTACTCTTTAAATCATAACATTTACACATAATGCAAATATCTCAATAAATATATTACCTCTTCTCGAAGCTTAACAAGCCCACATACATCACAAAACACAAATTCCAACCCAACTTCATAACACATGCATATACTACCCCTTGTATTACTTCACGAACTGATACATAATACACATCTTCAATCTCCTCATTTTTGATTATGCATGTAAAATCATCACCTCTAGATAGAAAACCACGTCTTCAGTTTCCTCCTATGAGTCATATCAAGGTAAAAAATTAATAAGAAGATTGATATCCTCCAAAATGAGGATGATATCTCATTCCACCATCTCCATGGTGATAAAATATCCTAGACCATGTATCCCTGAGCATTAATTATCCATGATTAGCTCCTTGAACAAACTTGATACAGTCACGTCGAACACATCCTTGAATTCCACAAGAATAACATATTGGACCATGACACCTTATACCATAAGCTTGCTTTCTCTGATTATTATCCCTCAACAACTTGAAACACTTTGGCCTAATGTGCCCAACAACACCACAATGATGACAATCATGCGAAAACGTTCGTTGAGATTCCCTCTTAAGATCATAAACATTACTGAATCAGTCGTTGTAGCTGTACTCGTAGGAGTCCCATTCTTCATATCAGTTGCAGCCTTCATTGCAGTGTTCCTGTTTGTTGCATTCCTAACAGACACCTTAACCTCTGATTTTGTAGCAGACGTAGCTACAACCTCAGTTTTTTATGCTAATACAAAAACACCTTCAACTTTAGAACATTTCCCTTGAAATCCAAACCCAAATGTTTCGTTTTCCCTATACTGATTAGATGATCAAGCTGCTTCGTATCATTATTCAGCATCCTCAAACCTTTCCGAGTCTCTGCAAGTTGAGCACTAGCATGTCGCGCTTCTTCTTTCTCAAAAGCATACTTAATTTTCAGCATCCTCAAACCTTCTAGCTTAGTTTTCTCCTTATCCAAATCTGAATTCGCCTCAACCAGCTTGAGCCAATGCTCATACAACTATTCATAATTTCCTGCAAGATCAAAGCTTTCGTCATTATCATCATTCTTACTTCCAGCATCATCATCACTCTTCCGTGAAGACCTTGACATAGACATTGATGCAAATCCCACCGCAGATTTTGTCTCAGAACCAGACTTAAAGGTTGTGAACGCCACAATACTCTTTAGCTCCTCACCGTCATCAGACTCACTTTCAGAATCGCTCTTGGTGAGTGTCCTTTTCTTCCGCTTCTGCAGATTTGCACATTGAGAATTATGTACATGCCCAAAACCTTTGCATTCAAAGCATTGTAGAACCTTTGGAGAATTACCAAATCTTTCTCATGTTCCTTTCTCCTTCATATAACCATCAACCATGAACCTCCTGGAAGATCTATTTTGCACATTCACGGCCATTAAACACACCACTTGAAAGGCAACTTAGCCATCTCCATCAATCCTCGAGATCCACTTGAAACTTTTTCCTTCTTCCTAAACTAGTTTATGTCTTCACCCTTTATGATCTCACCAGTAACTTAAATGATCCGCTCTGATACTAATAGTAAGTGAAGCGTGGTCAGTAAAATGAAGTGCATAAAATAAAGAAGACACAAGTTTCTCTTTTTAAATTCACTTGAACAAGAAAGTGTTTACGTCGATCTTTTATATTACAAGAATCTTTTAGGATACACCAATTCTAAGCTAAATTTCACCTTAGAGTCTAGACTTTTGTTTATCAGGATCACTTAACCCCGGGGTAAACTCCCCCAGATCTAGATTTCAATCTTCCAACACTTTAGAAGTACGTCAACAACTATATCAGCACCTAACATAGAGAAATGACACTAACAGCTTGATCACGCAAGCACCAAGCCAAGATCTTTCGGTTTTCTTATTTTGCAGAGACATCTTTTTCCATAGAGACATGTCCTCCTTGTATAGATAACTAAAACTAGCTCCTCAAGTTCTTCCATAGACAATTAAGCAACTTTTCATTTTCTTGTAAGCAATAACTCCCTTTCCTTTTCCCCTTCAAATAATATCGTTTACATTTAATTTGAATATCTCAATAAATATATTACATCTCCTCTAAGCTAAATAAGCCCACATACATTACAAAACATGAACTCCAATCAGGCTCATATTCATGACACACGCATGCACTATTTCTTGTAGTATTTCACTAACTAATACATAATATACATCTTCAGACCCATGGATTTGCATGTCCTATTCTAGTTGACATTCTCACCTGTAAGAACCGAGATTCAATTCCAATTGAACCTAAAAACTATTTTAGTTTCTTTCACTTGTGATTAGTTGGCTAATGATCTAAGCAATCAAGCAATCAAGCAATCAAGCAATCAAAAGCACACACAATTTGTTAATCCGGACTTTGTTTCATATTTTTCCGAGAACAAAACTCTGATGCCATTCCACTGTATCAATCGATGTGATTAACAACTGTATCATCTTCTTTGTGAAGCTATTACAAGAAGGTACACAAGCTGGTTACTAGAGAGGAGTATCACAGTGACTCTCACGAAGAGGAAGACGATCTCTGAACCCTCGATCATTCGGATGATGACAAAGGCATGCCAGCCTCAACCAAGACAAAGCATTGACGCCTCACAAGCTACGATCACACCTTGATCTCTCGTCTCTTAGCTGGGTAAATTCTCTCTCTACGTTGTTTCTTTGAACGATGAAGACCACGATGAACTGTTTCGCCGTTAAGCTTTGTAACAAGACCTGAAAACTTAACTCCTTAACCCGAGCCTTTTGTTAATTCGATATGTTCTGGTTTAAGGCCCAAATGGACCAAAGACAACACTTCACATCATCATCAGTCCATTAGATTCATAATTAACTTTCAACCGTTGTGAAAATTATGACGGCTAGCCTATAACCGTCGAATAACTTCTTCTACTTTTTTTTTGGCTAAAGGCGTCGAATATCTTCTTACATTTTTTTCCACGCGAAAACATAATTAAAGACGTGATTACACCATTACTAGTAAAATAACAATATGATAGCGAACTTTTCAAGTCGTTGCAACAGATTGGACAAATTCTACAAAATTATTTATCAAATCTATGATGATAATGAAAGCTTCTTTCCGTACTATTATGATATGTATGTGTGTACATGTAAATCTTCTCGTTGGAAACGATATAATAATCAAATCATTGGTACGTACCTTTTGAAATGAAGCAATAATTGAGTACATTTTTCAAAGTTTAATTGTTATATAAATGGAGATTTTGTAAGCAAGTTTCTGGAAACGAAACTTGGATGATGTATATATATATATAGCCGAAATTTGTATGATAATATATATAATTTAAAATATGATAGATAGCGCGACAAATGTGTATGCATGGTTACGGACCTTACGTACGGTTGGTGGTGTAGTGTGGACGGATTAGCCGCCGAAAATATCATAAATATTTTGATGACAACCTCTCACTAAACTTACTCACATTAAAATAACCTAATTAATCTCATAAATAAATTTAGCTGACAACATCATGGAATTCGTTCTTTTCTTCTAGATAAACATATGATCTTGTAAATTTTGGTTAAGTGGGGAAGCAAGCCGATACCTAAAAACTTATAAATTGAAAAATATCTTACCACAATTTACAGAACAGTCAAATTTGGACTTTAATCAAAATCTTTTGCTATTTTTTAATATTAATCTATTCTATTAAAACAGGAGTCACAACTTCCATTCATGTGTGATTTCTTTTAAAATAAACATTTCTTAGAAAATCATATTTCATTTTATTCTCATTAACATGTAGGCATAATTAAAACATCATATCCTATATATTCAACACATATAACAACTTCACCTATAATTTTTTTTTTAATTTTTTTTTTTAGTTATATAAAGTATTTTGAAAGAATCTAAAAAAAATATCATAAAACAATTTAATTATATTTATATAATAATGCATTAATTAATTTCGTAATTACTACAATACTTTATTCAAATAAATGTTAATTAAAATTTAATTATAAAATTATCATATTTCATAAATTTTCTAATTGTAGTATATATTGTTAAAAATAAAAGTTCTATATGAATTATTTATTAAAAAATTAATAAACTAACTTATTTGATTTCTATAAAATCTTTCATTATAAATATGATTTGCCATTAAAAGGAGTTTAACGTAAACCATGTATAAAATTTAAAATTTACTAAAATAACAAGTATAAATTATTTGAATATAAAAATATATTTATTTATAAAATCCTTCTATATACTAAAATAATATATGATAAATTATATATTTAAAACATAACAAGGAAATATAAATGATTCTAAACAAACATCTATTCTATTGTAAAACTAAATAAAATTTTAAAATATTTTTCCTGTAAAATGTAGAAATAAAATATATATACTTTGAAGGGGGTAATCTGTTTGATTATTTCAAATTATTAATTTATTGTACCGAATTAGAAATTATATTATTATGTAATAACAATTTATATAAGTAAAAATGTAAGAAAAAATATATTAATAATGTCAAATAAATAAAACAACAAAATATAGAATTACATTATATATACCATTAAAATTCAAATCCTATATTTAAAATGTTTACAATTGTATCAAAGTTATATATTTATAATATAGGCAGAAAAAATGGTTCGATAAAAAAATGTTAAAGTGTTTGTCTGATTGAGAAACGTACATATGTTTTTTCCAAAAAACAAAATTCTTATAATTTTGACTTTTGAGAATAAGATAATTGAATTACTAATTAGTAATGGTCCATTTGATATTGTATACTATATTGACCCATTTATAAGATGTATATTGTTTTAATAGATAAATAATCTCTGTATTATGTAAATCCCAATTTAAATTTATATATATTTGTTTTACATAAAATTTTATGTTCTAATAATATATACGTTCATTTCTAACATATTAAAAAATTATTTAATATTCAATAGATTTTTTATCTTTTCCATAAATATAAAATACTAAATGCTTAAATATTAGTGTATGTGAATATTTAAAACTGTCATTAAATTTACTAATCAATAATTATTTTGTTACTACTACTTATAACTTGAATTGAAATTAGATTTATTTGTTAGTTTTAGTAATAAAAAGGGAATAGAAAATAATTTTCAAAGTTTCGGAACTTTGCATATATTAGTTTGTCAAATAGCTAAACAAATCGAATATATATATATATATATATATATATATATATAATAAGAAGCAAAAAATATATATGTGAGTTTGAAATAATTGATTGAATAAAACAAACAAATTATAAAATTTAGACACTGAAAATAATATAAATAATTAATATTTATATAAACATAAAATGTAACAAATACCCGTATGGTTGTGCGGGTCAAGTTTTAGTAATAGGTTAAATTGGTGGATACTGCAAGTTAGAACTTTATGTACCAAAGGTAGAAAAAAAAATATTTTCTAAACATAGTTATTAAATTACCAAAATATTATAAAGAATTTCTACAACTATTAATGATTTGGATTTTTTACTATAGTTTCATTTATTATATATTTAAATTATTTTGTTGCACATCGGCCATGTTTCTGATGTTCACGTGGTGGACGTTGTTTGAGCAGCGCAAATATCCATACTTAACCATATAAGCGTGGCCGAGTGGCACGATGGATTTAAAAATTGGCTAAACACCACAGATGCAAAGCTACAATTATTTGATATGTCCACTTGTGTGGCTAGACGACAGTGGTCAATAATTCTTATTGCGAACAACCACGTCTATCTAACGCCGATGGCAAAACCCTTTAAGAAGTAATTGGTTGGTCTCTACCCACCGGATACTTCTAAGTTATCAAAAAAGATTAGTTGTAACATAATCATAATTTAGTTTACTATCTTAATTATATATACCTGTATTTATATAATTGTTAATATATAATTTATTAAACAATATAGTTATATATAACTTTTAAAACATTTTATTATAGGGTAATTTGCCAAAACTAATCCAAAATTTTAGTTTAAATACAAAAAAATATATATAGTGATATTACAATTACCTTGTTATGAGAAAACAAAATATGTAATCAATTTTACCTTCATGATCCTAAGTAGTCTTTTCAAGATAATGAAGTATTCTCGTGAAGTCTACTCATGTAATTATTAACGTTTAAGCTAACTTATAAAATTTGAAGAAGATATTTGTATGAAATAAATCGAAATCATGTAAATAAGAACTATTTTAAATCATGAAAATTTAAATTTAATAAAATGAATTATTTCCACATAGATAAGTAGATATTAATTGCAAGTTATGATTGCCTATCATTTAGAATTTGGTAACAAATATTCAAGTCATGTTTGTATTTTTAGGGATATATTCTGGATATTAAATATTTTTTAAATTAAAATTTGATAATTAAGTGTTAATTTTTTTACATATTTGAGTAGAAATTTCTTCCAAAATATTTTAAACTTCTTGAAGAATTCTGTTAAACTAATGCACTAGCACACTGCACCGATTTTTTTAGCCTAATTGAAAATTTTAACTCCTTATAAAAATAAAATTTACACATCTCTCTCGCTCTCCCTCTACAAAAAGAAGGCAACAAAAGTGTAATGTTTTTTCTTCCTAAGACTCTATAAGCTCTCTCTAATCTCTTTGAATTTGAAGATACTCATATCAGTTTTCATCTCTTTGTCTCATGTCTTTCTCACAATTTATCTTATTTTCAGATTTTTCATTTTACAGTTTTATATCTTTTCCTTCTTAAAAACTATATCTATAGATTTTTTTTATGTGTATTTTTGCAGTTTCGTGTGTTAGACTCGGATAAAACTATAGAGTAAGTTTAATGTGACTTTTTCTTATTGTTTAAGCTTTATATTTTTTTCAAAAAAAAAATCGGTTTTACAACCATTTTTAGCCTATTGGATATGCATTCTTTTTCATATCTAAAGACGATATATTGGACTTCAGATTTCGTTAGCAAACTTTATTAGCCAAACTTCTTGAGAAATTTTATGTATGTTATGTTTCTAGGCAGACTGCCAGATTTTTAAATATATTTTTTAATTATTCTAATTTATAAACTTTAAAAGATACTATTTAATTTTTATATTTTTTATTATTGTAATTTGTAATGTTTAAAGCTATTTTAAAAATCAAATTTCTACGTTTTTAGATCACATTTACAAAAATCATACAATGTAAAATTTCTAAGTTATATTAAGTTTAAGTAATGTCAACATGCAAATTATAACAAAAATAATTTATAACAAACAATATATATGTATATATATCACAGTTTCAAAACACAACACAGTTTTAGAATAACATAACAAAGGTCGATGTCTATAAGTTTAACGTAAGAAAATTTTAAATAATATTTGACATAATTTCACATAAAAATATATTAAATCACATTAGAAAACCTGAACATATGAAGTTCAAAAAACTTACGAGAATAGATTTCTCAACAAGTCAGCTCTCATTAGCTACAAGCATAAAGAAAACAAAATATTGATAATCATATTAAGTTATAAAATTATTTCATGAGCTCTACAAATCATAAAAATTCATTTTGGAGAAAATGCAAGTTTGATTAAATTAACGGCGAAGACTTCTGCAAAAGTATTGCTAATTTCACTTTATTTCAACATTAAGTTATAAAATTTATTCAGAAGCTTCACAACTGAACAATACACATGAATGAACATGAAAATATAAAAATTAATTTTTAATTTGGAAAAAATGCAAGTTTACTAAAATTAACAGAAAAGAAAGAGACTTCTCAAGATGTTTGTGTGAGAAGACTTCAAATGTAGTAATGAAGTCTTCTTGTGCAGACTTCTCAAAAAATCTCATATTTAGGTTATTTTTGTAAATCCAAATTAATGAATGAATACTTCTAAAAAATTCTTTTCTCAATGAGTATATTTCTTGAGTAGCTTTCCTTTGTAAATTCTTGATATATCATGGTTTTTACTGATTTGTACCATGATATAATTTATATTTTAGATTCTATTATATATTTAGTGTCGTTTAGAGTATTTACAGGTTTAGGTACATTTGGATATATATAGAGATTTTGTAGCATTTTGAGGCTTAGAAAGAAGTGATACTGACCAAAGTTGAAGTCGGAGACAGTTTTTGCACTTGGTGTTGATCGGCATCATGGAGGGTGTCAGTAGAGACTCAACTTGACCAAAGAAACTAAAGTACTTCAATGATGTTTCAAGAAATTTCACTCTGGCCCAAAAGTCTTCAATATTTACACAGAAGCTCAATTCATTTGTTTACATATATTATCTTTTCTTAAGGAAAATTTTAGGCTACGTTTTATTTGATCTTAGGGATCTTTTGGAGATACAATTCAGAACTCCTTCATAGATTGATTTCTAACTCCCATTTATTTTACTCTTATCTTGATGCAAGTTATTCAAAAAATATGATTTGTGTTCCATTAATCATGTCTGAGTAAACCACCTGTTAGATTTAGGATTTTCAAAGGATTGATGAATTGCTAGAATGAGTTGTTATGTTTCTTATATTATTCATCTTGACTGTTCTTAATGCTATATTTGGTTTGACAAACTGAAATCTAGATCAAGGGATAATTGAAGGATGCGAAAGTATTATTGATTGCACAAATTAATCATTGATGGGCTAAATACATATCTGCAAAGAGATTTTGTTTAGAAATTTTGTGAACTTTTTTCTTATCACAGAAATTTAGTGAACTTATCAAATATGTTCTTAATCCTTGTCTAAAGTGACTGAATCTGCAAAGAGATTTGAGATTCTAAGAATTATACATAAATTATTTCTGCAGTGAGAGTTGATTTATTTGATTGCTATAGTTTGAGTTCTAGAATTTTTTTTCATAAACACTAATAATTATTTGATTTGCAATTATGATATCCTGCGAATTTCTATGGGGCTAACGTCTTTCTCCAGGGCTTACAAGTCGCTTAATTTAATTTCTTTTATTGCTTGTTCTTAGTACACTCTAGCTTAAGTCAAAAACCAATAGCCTATTGTATGAATCGAGTCTCAATGGATTCAATTTATAAGTGTTACATCGCGCTTTGAATTTCCAGAGTAAGTTAAGGATAAATATGAGCATATCAATTATTAGATTACTTTTGTTTTTAGAATTTTTATTATATATTATAGGAGCATACTTCTCTAGAAGTCTTCTTTAATAGTTATGTTAATTTTGTAATTAATCTGAGGAGACTCATGTAAAATTCTTATATCCAAAACAGATCAGAAATTTTGTAAATCATACTTAGATCCAGTGAGATTTTGTAATCACCTTATACAAGCATACAAAACTTCTTATAATGAAAGATACTCACTCATTATTGGCCAAGAATCATCAAACTTGAGTAATTTTAATTTCAAAGGTAAGTGATTTGTAAATGTAAGAAATGAGATAAAAAGAAGTATAAATTGATTTCTAGTATATTTAAAGAAGGTTTTTGTTGTTGATGGTGGTTAGTGATATTAACGTCAAATATAGTTTCAAAAATAAGAGATGAAGATGTTTGACTAAAAAACATAAAATTTGAAAATAAATAAGTCATATATTTTCGTAAATTAATTTACTTCTAAAGTAAAATGGGAAACCCAAAAAATAAAATAAAATAAGAGTTAGTTAATAATGGTTAATGATATTAACGGAAAATGTAGTTTCGTAAATAAGTGATGAAAATGAAGATGTTTGAGTAAAAAACATAAAATTTGAAAATCAATAAGTAATATATTTTCCTAAATTAATTTACTTCTAAAGTAAAATGAGCAAACCAAAAAAATAAAATACAATGAGAGTTACCTTTTTGTTTAATTACAAATTGTGGGTTATATTTGAAAGAACCAATTTATTTTATATCATATTTGTTAATTTTTATCTCTACTAAATTTAAAAAATAATCTCTACCAAATTTTAATAAATTATTAATTTTGTAAAAAGCAGATTATAATTTTCAGTTAATTTATTATCCTCCATAAAATATTTCATTGTTCAACCAGAAATAGTTGATAAGCTATTTCATTGTTTCGTTTGGTGTCTTTGGACCAATCATTTCTTTTCTCGGATTAAGTTAGTCATCGTATTATTCAAACAATCAAACTCATTTTCATGGGACCTTCCATATTTGTCTTTTCCTATAATTTTATGAGACTAGTTTTTTTCATGTACCATATGAAGCAATAAATATTTTAAATTTAAATTATATTTAAAATAATTTTGTTAATATTTTAGATTTTGTTATTTTATATATAAATATTTTGATATAAATTATGCATTGGTTAAACAAAAAATTAAGATGAAAAGTAGTATATTTTAAATTATATTTCAGAATAATTTGTATATATTTAAAAGTATAATCTTAGATAAATTTTATTTATTTATTTGGGTTAAAATATATTAATAAAAAATGGTTTAAAATGGTATAATTAGCAATAAATAAAACTAAATAAAATTTCTAAAAATTGTAGACATCAAAAGGAAAACAAAGAGTATTTATTAAAAAATTTATGATTTTAAAAAAAATTGTATAAAATTTGGTTTGGTACTAAAATTGTAGGATTATAAAAATAAGCTAAATAATATTTCAAAATTTGTCAAATATTTTATATTTATATTATTATATTATTTAATGTTATATATATATATTAATTGATGATGCATGACTTATTACCATATTTTACAAAGTTACCAAAATAGACATAGAAATTAAATGTAATTATCCATGTCCTATTTTCCCTTAAGATATGTCATCTTTTCTACTATGCCATGTCATTTTTTTAATGAAAATGATTACAATGAGGAAACATGGCATTTCATTTCTCAAATAATATCTAGAGAATGGAAAACTTAATTTGATTATATATATATAACCTTAACTATACATATAATATATTTTGATTTCACGTATGTTAGAATATTTTCTTAACATATGTTATATAATGATTAAATCTCGAAAGAGGCATCGAAAAAATACGGGTTTACCAATGGAGAAACAGCAGGTATCACAAATAGATTGGACTTATATCCCTAAAAACATAGAAAATATTGATCAAAGCAATGGGTGGGAAATAATTCTAGGCCCAAAAAAAACCGGAGTCGGTCCCATATCATCGCGTTAAGTATGCGGCCAACAACACCGACTTCACCAAGATCAAACAGACCACAGTCTCTTCACTTCCTTTTCAAAATAAGTCCCAACAAACAGATATGAGAACAACCAGATACTTGTATCTTCATCCCGACGGACCAAAACCAAGAAATCGACATGGACCACAACATTGAGGGGAATCACCATCCCCAACAGATCCATATCTCTCGCCTAAGCTCTAATCAGAGATCAGCGTAACCCACCAAATCCACGCTTCAACGCTATGGGGAGTCAAGAAAGTCAGACTCCACTCCACCAACTAAAGGTTCATTCCTTGAAGTTGAAGCTCGATATCCGATATCCACAAAATCAAAGAACAATAACAATAAGACTAAAACAGGTTGAGAGAAAGCTGTAATCTATTACCTGCACGTCAAAACCCCGAAGATGGTCGGGTAAGAAAAATCACTATAAAAATCTCTAGTATTGGGATATTGTAGACAAGCGCATGAACAAAATCCCCATCAATACAAACGACTCAATCAGAAAGAGAGAGGCCCGTCATGGTCAAACTTTGAGAACCACATACCAAAACTGATAAATCACTAAACTGGAACGGCCGTGGACAAGGGAATCAAAAAAAACTACCAAGTCTATTTGCGACTATACACAAGATGAGTACAAGCAAGGAGGCCTAAGCTGGAGGAGAGCAAAGAGAAAGCGCACCTGAGACAGGACCAGAGATAACAAAGCTCTGCCACTAATCTCCACTTAGAAGCCACATGGCTGAAGACAAATACTTTCCAGGTCGACACATGACAAACAACCGGTGAGACTTTAGATATGCCGAGGTGGTAGAAATCCACCCCCCCCCCCCCATGATGAGACCTCCTGAGCATTGGCCACGAGAAACCCCCTCGTCGAGAAACCAAGACAAGACACCAACCGAGGGGATAAGACATGTGCCGTAGAATTGTGTTTAACAATTATCTTTTGGTATCGTTAATTTGCTTGCTATTATTATTTGCGGCATATTTTCTGATTTTGCTTATATTATCATTGCATTGTGTTATTAGGTGAACATCTCTTTTGGATTGTTTGGGGTGTGATAGCGAGAGGTTGTATTTGTTAGTTGTTGATTGTAACTCACTGAGTAATGATAGATTACTCACTCCTCACTCGTTGTTGTTTTCAGGTGACCAGTAGTCAGCTTGTAGAGGTCGCGGGAAGTTAGGCCGGCTGGTGTGAAGTTTGCATTTTTTTGCTTAACGACGTTTTCATACTATAAGTATGTACTTTTTCACTTTGCATGATGGTACTTGTATATTATGTTGTGTGTTGTGAACCTTGTATTATATAAGATCAATAAAGTGAATTTTATGTAAATGACTTGTTGTTACTGATATTAACTTGTCCAAGCTAACACAACCTTAGATTAGGGTACAGGATGAGAAGCCTTAGGCTTTAATCTGAAGGGACGCGTTAGTGGTCGAACTGGCCTAGTCACGAATCGCACCCTTTGTGACCTTGGCCGGATCGTCCTAGCCCGTCATGTAGCGCTTCCAAACCTTAATAGATAGTTGGTCTGTCGGTCATGTTCTTGTTTGCTTGTTGGCACTTGGTTCGACTTATACTAGAACGGTTTGGGGATGTTACAAAGGTGGTATCAAAGCATGGTTTCGACCATGCGTGACACAAGTGCTTTTCAATGTTTTATCGAGTCAAAGGAGTCGCAAAAATATGCTTTAAGAAACCAGCCGCTTCATGTATTAAGTTTAATAGGAATATGCTTACCCTTTTAATTGTGTGCAGATGGCTAATCGCGGGATAGGTTATGATGGAGGAGATCGGATATGGGGAGAGGGTAGGGATTTTACAGGCAGAGTATTGGGTTACAGATCAGATCCGGATAATGGAGATGGAGTTAGTGAGATGTTTGGACATGATAGGAACCCTCCTCAGAGAATAAAATGTTTTCTTGTGTACAATAATAGGACTAAGAGTGACGAAGGAAGATAGTTTGTCGAGTATTAGTCCAAGTCGTAATTGGGACTGGAAACATGAACATGGGCAATCTACTCAATCCAACCCACAACCAGATTAGAACCGTGCCACAGAGAGACCACAAGATCAGGAGAAGAAACCACCTTGAAGCTTTAACATGACGTGATGACCAAGACACGTAGTAACCAGGATCAGATCTATTGAAACCGACAAGTGGATTGGATTACTATGATGGAAACGAATTTTGAAGCTATGGAGTGTCCAGATGAATATAAGAAAAAGATCACCACTATTTGGAAGGCAACACAACTGGATGGTGGGACAGCATCGACATGCAGCGTGGACATACCATCACATCGGGGTCATCCTTTAAGAGAGAGTTCGAGAGGAAGTATTTTCCTCTAGAAGTGAAGCATCGATTGGAGTGTCAGTTTATCAACCTTTTTCAAGGAGATAAGACAGTGACGAATTACGATTCACAGTTCACAAGGGTGAGGCGACATATTTTTGATGGCTATGAAGATGAAGGCACTATGATCCATAACTTTATGTACCGAATGAAGCCAGAGCTTGGAAGTCATTTATCTGGAAGCAACTATAGCAGTTTATCCGATCTGGTGGAAAAGGTTGTTAATGATGAGATTGTATTAGAAGCAGGAAGGAAGGTTACACAACATTGTGGGCGACACAAAAAATTTAACTAATGATAAATATTAAGTTACAACAAGGGTTCAAGGTTTAACAAAGGAATAGAACGAAGATTTGGAGGCCAAGACAATTATCGCGGTAACTCTGGGGCATGTTACATATGTGGTCAACCGGGACATATTTCCAAGTTCTGTCCCCAACTAGCGGAGTAACCAACAGGGTTATCCAACGTTAAGGATGGAAGATGTCATTTGTTTCTCCTCCGGCAGGAAGGGCCATAATGCTTCGTCAAGTCCAAACAAGCCAATCTCTGTAACCCCTCTCGCCATCCGATCTCTTCCTAGCGGTCCAGCAATTGAGCCAGCACCAAAGAAGCAAAACTTAGGAAGTAGAGTTTATGCCTTAGGAATAGAAAACCCAGACAATGCGGGACCTTCTAAGGGTCCCATCACAGATATTGTGGTTGCTTAACCTTCTCTTTTTAGTGTATGGAATTTTGTGTGGAATTTAGTTGTTGAAATTTAGTTAGCATTCTGGTTAGGTATAAATTGCTTGATTGCTAGGTTGCACTTTTAAAAATATTTCAATTATGATTGATGATTGTGCGAATTTGGTTAGTATTTGTGATTGAGATATTATTGAGTGTGCTACTGTGGCAAGAACCATACATGTTGCTGGTAAATCCACACATGTATTATTTGACTCGGGGGTAACACATAGTTTTGTGACCCCTAAAGTAGCTGCCCGGTTTTGAGATTGTTTTGTGACTGACAGGGTAAACATTGCAGTCTTGACCTCTACAGACTGAACCCTTCAAACAAATTAGTGTATCAAGAATGTTTTATTGATCCTTCAAGGAAAAGAATTTGCGACAGCCTTGTTGGTGTTACCTTTGAAAGGGTACGAGGTAATCCTTGGAATGGATTGGTTGTCAAGCTACGGAGTTCATATCGACTGTGGGAAGGAAAGGCTGTTATTTGGCAGAGGTAAACAACCAGAGATGGTATACTATTGAATCAGTCCTAGTATAACCGTGTCACTGATAGCATCATTGAGCGTACAAGATTTACTTCAAGATGGGGAAGTGTATTTGGTGATTTTATCAGTTAGTGAAGTAGCCACTAATGATGAACTTAAGGTCAAAGATATATAATTATGTCCATGAGTTTGAGGATATATTTGCACCACTAAAGGAATCATCTCCACCTCGGAGTAATCCATATACAATTTGGAGCCTGAAGCAAAACCTAGAGCTAAAGCACCATACCGAATGGCACCTGCAGAGTTGGCTGAGCTAAAGAAACAATTGGAAGATATACTGAATAAGGAATTCATCCGATCAAGCTATTCACTTTGGGGAGCACCTTTGCTATTTTCGAAGAAGAAAGATGGGAGTATGAGGTTGTGTATCGATTATCGCGGTATCAACAACATTACCATAAAAACAAGTATCCTCTTCCGAGGATAGATGAGTTTTTGGACCAACTCAAGGGAGCTAGTTGATTTTTAAAGATTAATTTTCCATCAACGTATCACCAAATTTCTATTGCCAAGTTAGACATACTGAAGACGGCATTTCAGACGAGGTATGGGCAGTATGAGTTTCGTGGTTATGCCCTTGATCTCACAAAGGCCCCAACAGCTTTCATGTGTTTGATGAATGAAGTGTTTCACGAGTACCTCGACAAGTTTGTGATCATTTTCATTAATGAAATCCTGTTGTACTCGAGAAATAGGGAGGAGCACAATGAGCATCTGAGACTGGTTATGGAAAGGTTACGAAGTCAGAAGCTATTTGCCAAGTTAAGAAAATTCTCGTTTTATGAGAGAGAGATAGGATTTCTTGGTCACATAGTATCATGAGAGGGCATGGCTGCTGATCCAGAAAAGGTCCAAGCGATATAAGAATGGCCTCGATCTACCACTTGACGGAAGTGAGGAGTTTTCTTTGACTCGCAGGTGATTACCAGAAGTTTGTTAATGACTTTTCATCCATTGCAAAGCCTTTAGCTAAACTGATTGGTAAAAGAGTTATTTTCATATGGCGGAAGAAACTGAGAGGGCATTCAAGAAATTGTAGGAAGCTCTCACGACCGCACATGTATTAGCTTTGTTGCAGAGTCTTCTAAGCATCAAATTCCAAGAGGATTGTTGCAGATAATTTGATACCTCAATGGAAATGAGACTCAATTTCCATGGATTTCATCATTGGATTACCCATCGCTCCAAGTAGATCGAACAACTCAATCTGGGTAAATTGTGGATAGGTTAACCAAAGTCACAAATTTGTTGCCTATGCAGGATACTGATAAAGTTGAAGTATTGGCTGAGCTGTACATCAATCAAATTGTGAAATTACATGGTGTACCTTCAGACATCGTCTCAGATCACGACCCTAGGTTCACAACATCACTTTTGGAAGCACTACAAGAAGCCTTGGGAACTAAACTTTTCAAAAGCACATCATTCCACCCAGAAACTGATAGAACCCTAGACCATCGAGGACATGCTTTGGATGTGTATTCTAGATTAGACTTGGAATTGGGAGAAACATCTACCTTTGGTCGAATTCTTGTATAACAACAATCATCAATCAAGTATCAGAATGTCACCCTATAAATCGTTGTACGGAGACCACTGAAAACACCTTTGTGTTGGACAGAAGTGGAAGAAACAAGAATTTTTGGATCGCCTATCGTACAAGAGACCATAGTTAAGCTGGAGACAATTCAAACCAACATGAAGAAGGTTCAGAACCATCAGAAGAATTACACAGACCAGTCAAGAAGAGAGGTGACATTTGAGATAGAAAACTGGGTGTACTTTAAGGTTACAACACAGAAAGGGAAAGACATATTTGGAAAGGTCAGGAAAATCTCGGTCAGGTTCATTGGTCCGTACAAAATCATCGGGAAAGTTGGTGAGGTAGCTTATCGATTGGATCTGCCAGACGATATGCATCTATATCCGGTGTTCCATGTTTCCATGCTTCAGAAACATATACGAGATCCAAGTGCTCTAGAGCTCGAGAGAATCAAGGAGCTAATCTTACATACCTAGAAGGACTAATCCTATTGGGGGGAAAGGTGTATTAGAAAACTGAAGAATCATGAGATTGCTCAAGTACAAGTATTTTGGTGAACATAAAACAAAATTCATGTTACTTGAGAGGATGAAGGGAGGTTTAAGGCCGATCACCCAAAGTTTGTCCGAGAGGATGTTGTGATGGAAGAATGAGACCCCTCAAAACCTTAAAATTCGAGGACGAATTCTGTTAAGGAGGAAAAAATATAAAAAACCTTTTAAAAAAAGTTGGATTGAGATTTTGAGCTTTTAGGAATCAAAGTATGATAAGAAATGTTAAGTTTTGATCAAATAAAACTTGACATGATTCGAAGGAAATGGAAGAATGGTCGAGCATCTATTTGGTGGTCGAGTCGCGGACAATTTTATCGATCGAGAAGTTATGAAGAACGAGGTAGTCGAAGAATTGATTGTGAGTGAACCATGAGTAAGATAAGCTACTCGGCTACGGTTAGATAATGCGTTCGATTGATCAGAAGGAAGTTTTGGAGGCATAATATTTTTGGAAGCACAACGTTTTAAAAACTTGACATTTTAGAAGCATGACGTTTCTTAAGCACGAAGTTTTCCGCAAAACTTTGTATCATTAAAATATTATTTTGGAGACATAATAAGTCAGAAACAAGACGGGAAGTAAGCAGGACGGGAAGTAAGCATGACAGAAAGTAAGCAGTATGAAAAGTAAGTACGGCGGGCCAGAAGCACGAGAAAATCTAAAGTTGGGCAAAAACCCTAATTTTGGTATTTCGAAAAACTTTCGGGAAAGTCAGAGGCTCGGGAAATATTTTCCGTCAAGTTCAGAGTTCCATTGTATTTTATTAAATTATTCAGCTCATCATAACGAGCGTAGAAAGATATTTCGGATTGATCGCGGATCAAAAATTCACCGGAAGGGTCGAAATCAGACTAATGGATCGGAAAGCACGAGGAGGCTTGGTCTAGAAGATCAGGACATGGTGGAAACTACCTGGAATGGTATGTGGCAAGGTAATCACGAGGTGTTGAGTACAAATGATCGCATCATGTAGAGTGACACACAGAAGCACAAGGTATGCTTCGCATGAGACCGAAGCATTCTGATCGACATGTGGGCTCTGTCGTGTTGCCTTGCATGCAAGCATGCCATGCATCAGATATGTGTAGGGCATGGTGTCAAATTTCAGGCAAATCTGGTCATGCAACATGACATGCGGAGCATAAGGTGTTGTCGTGCATGCGTCTGGAGCCATGCGAACCGACACACGAGATTTTTTCTGATTGATTGTTTCTTCCTATAAATAGCCCTTCACCTCCACTCCATTTTAACACATTCATACCACTTCATACCTAATTAAAGATGTGTGAAATAAAGTTTGAATTCCAATCATTTTTGAGTTTTTTGGCAGTTTTTGAGAATTTCTGAGATCAGTTCTCTACTGATTTTGAGTAAGCGCCTAGGGGAGGTTCTGCTCGACTGAAGATCAATCCAGATGTGTGTCTACTTGTGAATTTCAAAAAAGGGTTCGGATCACAGAAGATGGACATGGGGTCAAGGCCACGATTCAACCAAAGAACTGTGAGTTATAATCAATTGATTGCTAAGTTGTTTTCATGCAGGTTCCCGTTACTTGGAAGTTGGATCATGGCAGGAGGCCGAGTCTAACTGAGTAACGGTTTGATTAGTTAATAGTTGAGATTTGGTTGATGGAGTTGATAGCATGCTTAGTTATTGCTTTAGAATCGTAGTAGCATGCTAATGGTTAGGTTGATTGGTTAGTTATCGAATGTTGAATGCTTAGATAATATCGCTAAATTGTGGTTAGTTAGGTATTTTGAAATTAGTCTTCATGCTAGATTATAGAATGTGTTTGATTGTGTTGTGATTATTACTTGAAACCTTGGTTATATTACCAGGTTTAGTATTAGTATATATTGGCTGGCGACATTTGTGTAAACCACAATGCTAGGCTCATTGGGGGTGAGTTAGTGTTCTTTCAGACCTCGTACCCAGCGGATTCAAAGAAATCCCTTATTCGCTGGATCGGGAAGACTCAAAGGAATGGGGTCATGTCTTATGGCTATTACACAACAATGTAATGTGGCAGTAGCCCGATGGACTGTGCGTTGTTGCAAGGTGACCCAATGGACAGTGGACCACGGATGGTTGAAAGTTACTTCTTTTGGCCTATGTGGTAGGGGAGATAGGATATTACCGATAGTGAAGGAGGAACCTAACCTCACCGGGGCCCGAATTAGTTATATATATTATATAGTGTAAAGGGATTGGTAAACCCTAGTTTGAATTGAGTTTGAATATTTGTGGTTAGCAACTACTTAGCGATTATCTTTTGATATCGTTAATTTTCTTGCTATTATTATCTACTGCGTATTTTCTGATTTTGCTTATATTATCAATGAATTGTGTTATTAGGTGAACCTCTCACTTTAGATTGTTTGGAGTGGAATAGCGAGGGGTCGTATTTGTTAGTTGGGGATTATAACTCACTGAGTAATGCTAGATTACTCACTCTTCACTTGTTGTCGTTTTCAGGTGACCAGTAGTCAGCTTGTAGAGGTTGCGGGAAGTTAGGCTGGCTGGTGTAGTGGTTGTATTTTTTTTGCTTAGTGACGTTTTCAAACTATAAGTTTGTACATTTTCTCTTTTGGCATGCCGCTACTTGTATATTATGTTGTGTGTTATGAACCATGTTATATAAAATAAATAAAGCGAAGTTTTATGTAAACAACTTGTTGTTATTGATATTAGCTTATCCAAGCTAACACAATGTCAAATTGGGGTACGGTTTGAGAAGCGTTAGGCTTTAATCTGACTTGACGTATTAGTGGTCGAACTAGCCTAGTCACGAATTGCACATTTTTTGACCTTGGCCGGATCGTCCCTGGCCCGTTATATAGCGCTTCCAAACCTTGGTAGCCAGTTGGTCTGTCGGTCATATTCTTGTTTGATTGTTAGCCAGTAGTTCGACCTATACCTAGAACGGTTTGGGGTGTTACACGTGCCGTCTCACTAAACCTTCAGAAACCTAGGTAGGTCAAAACATACCAGTACAAGCATAATCCAAGATAGAGGAGTCCCCTTGGAAAGCCACGCAAAAGCAAACACCATGGATCGTCAGAGATCTTAGGAGAAAACGATGACCGACAACCACGACTCAAAACGCCGATTAACAACTCACGAAATGAAGAAACACACCTCGTTTGGACTCCAAAACCAACTGTCAACCCTCTCCACTTTAAGAGCATCTCCAATGACACACTATTTTTTCCTCTATAATTTACACTATAATAAAACAACTCTATTATTATATAATTTTTTCTCAAATGGTTTACTCTATAAAAAAATTACTCTATTATAGAGTGGAATATAGAGGAATGTCACTTTTTCACTCTATATTTTGAGTGAAATAATGGTAGTGCTCTATATTTCACTCTATAATAGGGTAACTCTATTATAAACCATTAGAACAAAATACACTATAATAGAGTTATTCTATTTTAGTGTAAGTTATAGAGGAAAAAATAGTGTATCATTGGAGATGGTCTAACTCCCTCATAAGCAAGAGCTAGAACCAGCGGAGACGACCACAAATGAGACAAGTACGAGAGAAGCTAGCAAAATGAAGACGAAAGATCAAAAAACCGAATCTCTAACGCGGCAAAAACTGGACGCCGGAATAAATATCAAGGATGGAAAGAGATTTCGATTTTAGAAAAACAAGTGAAAGAGGAAATTTTGTTTTAACACATTGTTAAAATATTTTAACTTTGGTTATTTTGTATTCTAAAATAAAGTTTGAATATAACATTTTCCAACTTCATTTTTATTCAACAGTGGAATAAAAAATAAAATCATTTATAAACTGATTATAAATTTTTTGTTTTATTATTTTATTTTCTACTTAAATATAGTAGAAATATATTAAAATTCAACTTCTATATAAATTTACTTAAAATAGAATAACATATACAGCGAAATTCTTTTTGTAACTAATGGATCAAGCAACTTTCAAATACTCTCATTTAAAAAAAAAAAAAAATCAAATAGTCGTACTAGTTATGGAAACAAAAAAAACGACAAGTTTTGAAAGATAAATCATTTTTGCGTTTTTGCAGGGGAAAACGTCACACTTATCATCTTTGTTGACAAAAGAATGGAACCTTCTCTTCCCAGTATTCAGGACATTATGCATTTAAGATTGGTGTTAGGGTTATAATGACTCGTTGACAAAAAAAAAGGGCTTATATGACATTATTGAACACTATTGGTATTCAGTATTCACATTTAATTGACCTGTTTTCAAGGAACCTTCTCCTGAAACGGTTTCCAAGAACAAAGAAAATCCCACGTTTTCAATTCAATTTAATAATCCATATTGTCGTCTTTGCTGGCCTGTTTTCACGGAATATCCCACTTACCTGTTACTTTTTTTGTTCACCTTGTATGTTTCTTTTCTTTAAGATGAGAATAAAGTCATATCTTGAGTTGAAATTACTGAACCAAGTCTTGAATTTTTATATGAGTATTGTGTAGTTTTACCTTTTCCTTTATTTTAATTGCTACATTTTCGAGTAGATATGTGTATATACATTCTCAGAATAGGTGAATTTTATCATATTTAAGACTAAAATTTTAATTTATTAGTTTTGTGTTTTCGTAAATTAATAGGCAACGATGTAGATTGAAAAGTTGTCTGCCTTTTGACTTTTAAATCTACTATACCAAACTTAAAGTTTTTGATTTTGTACCTGGTTGTAAAACGTAGAATTTTTTCTTTCCTACTTTTCACTTATAGATTATAATATACTAGAGAATGTAGATATTCTTGATATATCTATATGTTGGCATAGCTTACTGGTTGTAGAGTTTGACAAATACTAGTATTATCGTAAATTACTGAACCATTTTTGTACAGTAATTAATGATCACATAAAAACTCTTTACTAAAGATGTTCAGTTAACAGTAAATCTGCAACTTATATCCAAGAACATGACATTTATTAAACTAACGGAATGCTTTACAACGTAAGAAACAATCAAATATATACTGCGAAAAAAAATCCATCTATTAAACATTGATGATATGTGTCTTTTAGAGTTTTAGGGAAACTTAAACAACAAGAACAAGGTTTTTACAAATGACTTAGGATCCATGCAACAAATATATTAACTAAAAACCATTTTGATGGGGGATAAAAACAACTTTAGATTCTTGGATAAGAGAAATCGGTGAAGAATGTGAAACCCTTCACAAGAACTATGATAAACCACAACTCAAGTTCTTCACAACGTCCTCAACTTTCGTATCAAAGTCGCTTGTCTTCTACAAAACAATACACAATCAATTTAGATATTTGACTAATGAGATTTCCAAATCGAAAGTTATACTAATTTTGAAACATGCTTCTGCCATAACAAAAATGATAATAAAAAACAACTCAAACTATGCATGCTCTATATATTTACAAAATTTACAAGTTCAACCTATTTAGTTCCTCTAAAACATATATTCTAAAACATATATTCTAAAACTATTATACACAGTTTTGTATAAGAGTATAGTTTACCCGAGCGATAATAGAGATGTCGAAAGTGGGTCCAAATGGCAAGACACTGCTCTTGGTGATAGATAAACCAAGCTTCTCAATCTCACCCATAATCTTGATCAGATGACCCTTTTGCTTCTCGCATAGGATTTTAATAAGAACATCTTTTCCTGAAACCCTAACTTCGATCTCTGGAAGCTTCGAGCTTGAACAGTCACGGTTTCCATCTGATGATAATTGATGATTATCATCCAAAACCCTCTGAGATTTCTTCACAAGAACAATTGACTCCAGTGTTCTTCCTTTCTTTTGCTCTTCATACTCGTTCACACTTTCTTGGAGGTACTTTATATGCTTTATGGCATCTCCCAACACAGAAGCTTTGTCCATCTATAAACACATATATGATATATCATGTGTCAATATATAGCATGTAAACATATCTAGACTAGGTCAAAATTTATGAATATCCATGATCAAGCTGAAACTCCAAATGAGATTTCTAAAAGTTTAATAATGTATACCTTCTTTAGACCAGGAATTAGGGAGGAAAGAGCTACAAATCTTTGAGTAAGTTTTTCTCTCCGTTTTCTCTCGGCAAATATGTGTTCTTGAGCATTTGATGCGCTTCGAGTTAAAGGTTGAGCCCTCTTTGTCCCTTTTCTTATCAGACCTGGTGATCCAATTTCTTCTTTGGGGTTAAATATTAAGTTTGGAGACTTGTGGTTCATAACTTTTAATCCCGTCTTTTCGAAAGAAAGAATTCTAGAATATGACTGAGGGTGTGGAGAAGTAGGATTGGAAAATGGATAAAGATGTAAATTTGGTGATTCGTGAGTGATCATGATCTTTGAAGGTTTCTCTTCAACCAAATCATCATTACAAGATGCACCAAAGTTATAACAAGTGGTAGCCTCATCAAGAGACGAAAGAGTATGTGGAAACTCTCCTACGAGTGAGTTCATGTGGTATTGGTGGATGATGTTGTACTCTTCTATATCCTATAGAAAAACCATATAATTAAGATTCATGAAATTTACCAAGCAGAGAGAGAAAAGAATAATATGAATATAGATTTTATATAACATCATAAGATGAAAAAGAGAAACATATAAATATGTATGTACATGTATATGTAGATACGTACCAATTCGGAGGTCCATTTTGTAGACAATACGTTCATCGTTGTGGCCATTTTTCCAGCTGCTTAATTAATCAAGAATTTGCAAATAGGTAAGCATGAGAATAACACTATATATTAACTACACAAAGAAAATGAAATTATGTAAACAAAAGACTTTCTTGATTTCTAAAACGTTACGTCCAAAATATCAAAGAACAAAAACTGGTGCAATCTAACAAAAATGAAATTGAAGAGACCTTCTTATGAGAGAGAGAGGAGAGAGGAGGGAGAGAGAGATATTGGTGTTAGCTAATGGCTGACCAAGATATAGATACATATATAGAACTCTGGAGTCATGTGTGCCTGTGAAAGGCAATCAAATACAATCAGATATTATTGGTTGGTAATGTTAGTTAAATAAAAATAAAATCAATATTTAAAACTAAAAGATCTTAATTCTAAATGTGTATCTATTACAAAATATGAAGATTTAAGATCAAAAATACGATTTATAAGAGATATAGTGAATAAATTGTGGGAATTTTATAAGACTGGAAAATGCTATATTTTAATGGTTTGTTGACTTATATTGACAATAATATGCTATAAATATGCTCTTTTGGTAAAGAATAGAATATAATTTTTAACTCCATAAAGTCCACAAAGTTGGGCTGTATATATTTGTCTCTATACAGAACTTGCAAGGACGTAAGTTTTTTAAAAAGTTGTTGCTTAAAATATTTGATAACACATAAGGTAAGTAATCAAGTGTTGGACCAAAACTAAAAGAAGAAACATTTAAGTGACGAATAGATCTTTTAAGGACCTTGGGCTGGGGAGAACCTTAAGTTGCTTCCGCGAAAGATGTGAGCTATAACTAGACATGAGCACGGATCGGATATCTGGGTTTTTGAAGATATTTTCGATGGGGTTTTTACCAAAACTAACCTACAACTTGGTTTTAACCTCAATACTAGACCCAAACTTGAATCAAACGCAAATCTAACCTAAAAGGGGTATGAAATTATAGTATAGTCCTTTGTGACCAAACAAAAAAACAGAAGACATTTTTACGAATTTAGCCCCTATAAGTTGTCTGAGTCAGACTGAGCTAGTTTTCAGTCGTCTGGACGACTGAAATATTAGTTGTCTGGACGACTGAAATATTAGTTGTCTGGACGACTGAAATATTAGTTGTCTGGACGACTGAAACTTAAAAATAATTTATAAATTTTGTAAAAAATATTTTGATGAGGGAAAAATTAAAAACTTGTAATTATAAACATTTTAAAGTGATATAAATTAAGAAATGATAAAATTGATTTTTTTTTCAACATAGATGAGTGGAAGTAGTGAATCATAATATTCTTTGGTTTAAGGGTTTGGCAAAAATATGTTGTAGTATTGTATGTAATCTTAGGGTTAGATATTGAAAAGCTAAAATGCTTTTTTCCAAAATTTAATTTGACCTCTATGTGTTTATTTCTGTGTATAGTAAACATTTTTCAAGTTTATTTTAATTTTTTGAAGTATTTAATTAGTGAATGAAGTTTAGGGGTTATGTTCAGGGGTTCGACGACTGAAATTTCAGTCATCTGTTTCAAATTATTTACCAGACGACTGAAATTTCAGTCGTCTTAATATTCCGGCCTAAAATTTAAGAAATATTTTAGTTTCCCGCTAAAATTATTAAAGTCTCATGGACGACTGAAATTTCAGTCGTCTGAAATCGAAAACATTTAACCTAATTGATTTTTTTGTCTCCTTATATAAAGAAAAATTTACACATTCTCACTCTTCCTCTCAAATGTCTGCAATAAAAATGTAATGTTCATTTTTCTAGAACTCTCAAACCTCTCTATAATCTCTTTGAACTTATAAACACCAAACTTTATATCAATTTATTGTTTTTGTCTCCTGTCTTTCTCACTAATTCTTAGTTTTTGCAGGTTTTCATCACATGGTTCTCATATTCCACTCATTTAAAGGTATATTTGTCTAATCTTTCACTTATTTTTTTATGTTATCTTCATTTGGTAATTTTTGACTTGAAAACATCAAAATTTATATGAATTTTTCAGTTTTGTCTCATGTTTTTCTCACTAATCTATATTTTTCTTGCAAGTTTTTAATCATATGGTTATCATCTTCATTTTGATATGTATGTTGTGTGTTCTATAAAAGTATATATATATTTAATCTTCCACTCATTTTCTGATCTGGGCTTGATATGCAGGTTTTTCAGATCTTGAAGACTTCTGGGACGACTACATGTTAGTTGTCTAAAGTATAATGTTCTGGACGACTTACTTCTAGGTCGTCTGGACGACTTACTTGTTAGTCGTCTGGACGACTTACTTGTTAATCGTCTGGACGACTTACTTGTTAGTTGTCAGGACGACTTACTTGTTAGTTGTCAGGACGACTTACTTGTTAGTCGTCTGGACGACTTACTTGTAGTCGTCTGGACGACTTACTTGTTAGTCGTCTGGACGACTTACTTGTTAGTCGTCCTGGACGACTTACTTGTTAGTCGTCTGGACGACTTACTTGTTAGTCGTCTGGAAGTTGTCTGAACTTCCTGGAAGTCGTCCGGACTTCCTGTAAGTCGTCTGGACTTCCTGTAAGTCGTCTGAAAGTTGTCTGGACTTCCTGAAAGTTTTCTGAAGCTGTCTTGTTTCATATCAAGTGGAGTCCAAACTTATCTTTGTAGAGGAATGATCTACTATAGTTTAGTTTGTGGTATGTTTTGTGATTTGCATGTGTACTCTTTTAATTGTGAATTTTTTGTAAAATCAGTAATATTGATTCCCAAGATGTAATATATGTGATAACAATGTGTTTACACATTTACAAATCAATAATATAATAGACTTCAACATCAAACCCTTCTTCCAACAAATCATCATTGGTGTTAAAGCATATTACATGTTTTACAAGTTTGTATTGAAAAACTTAGTCAAATTTAGTAATGTATGACTTGTGTTTCAGATAATGTAATGTAATGCATGACTTGTCTTTTCAAATTTTTACTTAAGCCGAGAGACGACTAACCATAAGGTCGTCTGGACGACTGAAATTAAGGTCGTCTGGACGAATGAAATGAAGGTTGTCTAAAGAGAAGTACATAATACATAGATAACATCCTCTCTCCTTTGAAACAAGATCAGCATGTGACGAACCTTCACTCAAAAATAACATCCTCGCTCCTTTGAAACAAGATCAGCATATGTCAAATGAGCGAGGATGTTATTTGTAAAATAACAATGTGTTTACACATTTACAAATCAATGAAATAATAGACTTCAACATCAAACCCTTCTTCCAACAAATCATCATTGGTGTTAAAGCATATTACATGTTTTACAAGTTTGTGTTGAAAAACTTAGTCAAATTTAGTAATGTATGACTTGTGTTTCGGATAATGTAATGTAATGCATGACTTGTCTTTTCAAATTT
>CAKOAT010432932.1:59300-167346 GCA_932364175.1 Eruca vesicaria subsp. sativa | reverse complement strand
AGAAATGAAGGTCGTCTAAAGAGAAGTACATAATACATAAATAACATCCTCTCTCCTTTGAAACAAGATCAGCATGTGACGAACCTTCACTCAAAAATAACATCCTCGCTCCTTTGAAACAATATCATCATGTGTCAAACCTTCACTCAAAATAACATCCTCGCTCATTTAAACGATCAACCACAAAATTCCAACAACCATCTTCCAACAACCATTCTCCATACACTGCACGTAACTGATGGGTCATCTGAAATAGTAAAAATAAAACACATTAGCAAACATAGAACCAATAAAACAAAAGTTTATTAAAGATAGAAGCAGACGAATGAAATCTAAGTCATCCAGACGACTAAACATTCAGTTGTCTGGTCAACGCAGAGGTTATTTTTGCAATTGACTTTGAAATCTGTTAATTGGGACGACTGAGATATCAGTCGTCTCGATTAGCTTGATAAAAAAAAATCTCCAAAAAACACAGACGACAGGAATTTCAGTCGTCATAGGTTAGTTTTGTATTTGACTAGAAAATTTCAGAAGTTTGACTTTTCAGGACGACTTACATTTCAGTCGTTTGAGGAAAAATGAAATATCAATATTTTATTGAAATTCGACAACTTACATTTCAGTCGTCGTAGGTTAGTTTTGCAATTGTGAAAAAAACTTCAATATTTAATCATATCCAGACGACTTACATTTCAGTCGTCTGCTGGACGACTTAATATTCAGTCGTCTAGGATTTACATGGTTTGACCAGAATCTCGGAATAAAATCCTAGACGACTGAATTTTAAGTCGTCTTCCGGACGACTGAATTTTAAGTCGTCTTCCGGACGACTGAATTTTAAGTCGTCTTCCGGACGACTGAATTTTAAGTCGTCTTCCGGACGACTGAATTATAAGTCGTCTTGAGAGTTGAAGTTTTTTTCACAATTGCAAAACTAACCTATTACTACCGAAATGTAAGTCGTGAGTTCAAATAAAATATTGATATTTCAATTTTTTCGCAGACGACTGAAATTTCAGTCGTCCGAAAAAGTCAAAATTCTGAAGTTTTCTTGTCAAATGCAAAACTAACCTACGACGACTGAAATTTTAGTCTTCCAGATTCTGAGGATATTTTTTTTTATCAAACTAATCCAGACGACTGAACTTTCAGTCGTCTCTGGAAACAAATTGCAAAGTCAATTGCAAAAATAACCTTTGCGTTGACCGGACGAATGCAGACGACTGAAATTTCAGTCGTCTGGACGAACAGATCTGGAAAAAAAACTCGATTTCATACCTTAAATTGGTGAGACCACTTTCTTTGACTATATGAACCCTAGAAAATGTAGAATCAAGCACTCAGGATCTCAAACGAAGGTAATCCACCCTGAATCTTTAATTTCTTTGACTATATGAACCTTAAAAAATGTAGAATCAAAATCTTGGGTTTTTTTAGCTCATTATGGAGAGAAAGTGAGAGATATGTGTTGTAATGTGTTTTTTAGTTCATGAGAATAGAGAAAGAAGAAGGGTAAATGGAATTTGAAGGCATTAAGAGCTTCAAAATTGGTTGTTCATGGTTGTTGGAGTATTGATGACAATGTCAATCTTGTAATTACTTGAAGATGATGATGGTGAGAGAGTAAATATGTCATTTTCGAAAGAAAAAAACAAATTGATGGCATTTTCGTGAATTATATAAACTTGTAGGGTGAATTGGGCAAAATAAAGTTGCAAAAAATAGGAGGTTAGTTTTGTGGTTGACTTAAAGTTTCAGGTCAATTCTGCAAAAAGCCTATTTTTGATTTGCTTTCTGTGTCACGGATATCTAATTTTTTTGTTTGCCTTATTTCGGTAAAATACAGATATTTGGAAAAACGGATATCCAGAAAATAAATAAATATTTGCGAATATTACGGATATCTCATATGTTTGGATTAAGATAAATAATCTTACAAATTTGATACGAATTCATTTTGTAAAATATTTGTTTGCATGATATAAAAGATAAAAATTAAAACAAAAAGCTAATCCACATATTTTGTAATTTTTTTAAACTTAATTAACAATTATAATAACACAAAACTTAAAAAAAATATAGTGTCATAAATATTTTCTCTTCTTTTTATGTAATACTTTTATATAAGTAATAATGTGAATAAAATTTGTCAAATCATATGTTAGAATCATAATAAGAAAATTTTATACATTTAAAACTTTAAATATAACAAGATATACATGTATTTATATATTTCCAAATCGAAACGGATATCTACTTCCCAAAATTTTAGTATTTGTGATTTGCTTCGATTTTAACGGATATTGAGTTTTAGTATTTACTTTGCTTAGAAAGTTTACAGATATTCGGAATTTTCGGATCGAATCGAAACGGATACGAATCGAATCAAATTTAACAAACAAAATGCCCAGTCCTAGGCTATAAGTTATCAAATATTTATCATCCAATCATTATGATACATGAATTGTAATTGTTCCCACCATCTTTTATTATATATTATTTACGAAGTGATTTTGACATATGTCATTACCACAATCATTTCCACCAAAACAATATGACATATTCCCTCCGTTTCAGTTTAGTTGTTATTCTAGGTTTCTACACACAAATTAAGGAAACATTTAATTTTACATATTTTCAAGACAAAAACACAATTACCTATACACCTAACCACTTTTCAACGATTAGAAAAATAAAATATTATATAAAATTAATAAATTTTGCTTCAAAACTTTAAACACTTAATTTGTGACAAAACATTAAGCCTAAAATGACAAATATTCTGAAACGGAGGGAGTATCTACTAATAATGACAACATGACTTGGAGTTAATTATAACATGTATATTTACATTTAATGTTTTTTGGTAAATTTTCAGAATTTGGTAATAACTCATAACTTACATTAACATAACGATAAATAATATAATAATAGAAATAGAAATATAACAATATTTATAAATTTTGAAATATGTTTCAAGTCTATTTTCTATAGTTATATAATTTTAATAATTTTTTTTGCAAATTTTTATAAAAAGTATAATTTTCTAATTTTAATACCGTTAGAAATTTTATAACATTTATAAATTTTAGAAATTTTATAATTCAATAATTATGTACCTACCAAAATTTTCTCTTGATTGTATAGAATCTGACTTAACATATTTTAACCAAAAGAAAAAAAAAACAATCTTTCCAAAATTTTAATTTTAAATATATACATATATATATTGTTAAATATAAATTTAAATAAAAATTATTTATTTTATCTTAGTTTTACATATAATACACGTAAAATTAATAATATAACAAAATACTAAACTTAAAAGTTAAATTTAATTTTATTTTTAAAACTTTTATTTCTGCACATGGTGCATGAAAACACTTAGTAACATTACAAATAAATATAAATTCAACTTCGTAAACAAACACCTTTGATAGATAGCAAGTTGCTATAAACAAACTCACACCAAATACAAGCCCAAAGAATATCAAGTGATATGTTATTTTATATATATATATATATATATATATATATATATATATATATATATATATATATATATATATATATATATATTAACTGAGAACAACCTTCCATTTTGTAATAATTAATTTAGCGCCCACTTATGATTAGATAATATTCCCATTTTTGGTCGAATACTAAAATTAGTGTAGGGTTAAGAAACATAGAAATCTTGAAGAAGACTTAATAATACTATTATCTTCCAAATGTATTGCTATTTGCCAACAAGTATTTATTCAAACAATTAAATCTTGAATAGTTTGTAAGAAACGCTCTCTATTTAATTCATTATATCAGAGATAAACAAAGATTTTACACTCGTCCACAACAAATGCTGGGTCCAATCATTGTTCATAAGAAAGGTATTTGCTTTGTTGTTTAAAGTTAAGTATCGCACCAACCTAAGATCTCCCGTTGATTTTTCTTCGATAGTATTGGACTGTTGGTTAATATGGCATTGTTACAACTTTTTTTTGTTTACAAATCAAATTCAATTTCACTTTCACACTCATAATATTTTTTTTAAATTCACTTCCCTTTAACTTTTTAGGTATAAGCCAAGGAAAATAAAGTGGTTGTAAATAGTTATTGAGGAGACAATATTCCCTTTCACTCATAATACCCTTCTACTCTTGGCTCCGAGGGGTGTTTACCTCGTCGACTTATGGCTTCGGAAAGGCTTTGATTCTTTCCCGGTCTTGTGTAATGACGGTTGTTTCAATATTAATCCAACAAATGACAAAAAAAATAGTTATTGAGGAGACACTTTAACTCTTTTGATGGGTTTCGTGTCTCGTGCAAGTGTGCAACCTGTGTACCGGAAAACAGTTAGTTGGAATTTCAACTAATAAATTTGATGATAGAAAAAACAGAAAAAAAAATGACGAGTTTGTTCATAAAAAAAGATTCTACCTCAAGAATTTCGATGGAATATAAGTACCATACAGTAAAAGATTTAGGTTAATCAATTTACCGCAAATGAATTTAATTTGGAAATCCAACAAAACTAATATGGTATTAAATCCACAATATGTCTTACTAGTCCTCTCAAAAAGTGATTAAATCATCTCACTAACTAATAATCCAAAGAAAGTTTAATTTTGTTAAAATGTTTAGAAAGAGCACCGAAACTAGTTTAAAACAGCTAAAATACAAAAATAAGAGAGGCAGAAGTGAGATATATAATCTTTGAATTATGGCCGGTCCGAAACACAAGTAAGATAAGCGACCGCTTCGGACATCATGATTTTAAATGATCATTTTAATTACATATAGAGCATTAAAAAGTTTACATGATGAATAATAAAGATACAAAATTTTAAGTGAGTTTAATACATAAAAATAAATAAAAATATTGGATCGGCACTGTTTAGAATGAAAGAAAATGGTTAAACAATTAGAAGTTATTAGCTCAACTAGAAAGAACACTGACCGTTGTGTCATAAATCTCCAGTTCTTGTGACCATTAAGAATAAATCAATACTATGTGATGTGGTTTTGGATCTGTGAGGATTATAAATTTCGGTCCCAAACCTCCTCATATTCGAAAAGAAGGCTAAATGGTTATATAGATAAGTGACAAGGAATACGTAGAGAGTGAGGTGGTTAATTGTGCTCAGATTGAAAAAATATGAACCCCTCTTCTGTTGGAGTGGGAATTATTGATAGTTTACATAGTTACATGGTCTAGGTTCAGACAAGGATTAGATTCATGAATATCAAAGCAAATGTTGAGTTTACTTAGTGGATTCTAGTCAGTGTACTCAATTTTTTTTTTTTCCGTTGTATATGCTCTCTGCTCGATAACGCTTATGTGTGATTTTGTTCATCTCAAGTTAGATTACGGATGGGAATCAAGGAATTAAAGCACAATATAGACATGTCCATTTTTTTTTTTTTAAAGGGCATGATATGTCCATAATTTCGATTTTAGTTCAGAAAATTATCATGGGAAATTTATTTAATATGACTCAAAACTTGGTTTCAAATGCAAAAATAAACTAAAACTTGAATCAAATGCAAAATTAATCTAAAAGACTATTGAAATTACAATCAGCCCTTTGTAAACAAACAAAAAACCCCCAATTTTTTCTATGTTTCTAACCCCCGCAACTATTCTGTTCAGACCACTTTCAAGTAAGTCGTCTGGACGACTTAGTTGAAAGTCATCTAGTCTAATTATTCTTAAAAATAACTTAATTTTTTTGTAAAAAATATTTTGATAAGTGAAAAAATTAAATCATGTAGTTAAGATATATTTTAAGAGGTATCATTTAAGATATAACACCATTTAATTGTTTTCATCATACATGAGTGAAAAGTAGTGAGTCATGATATTTTTTGGTTTGCCAACATATGTTGTAGTATTGTATGTGTTTCTTAGGGTTAGATTTTCGAAAGCATAAATGTTTTCTGGAAAATTTTAAAATTTATCTAAGTGTGTTTATTTATGTGTATAGTAAACACTTTATAAGTATAATTTTATTTTATAACGTGGTTAGTTAGTTAATTTAATCAATTTAGTTTAGAATTTAGGGTTTAGGGTATAGACGACTTACTATTAAGTCGTCTTGTAAATATATTTAAAGCATATGACTTACTAGTAAGTCTTCTGATGTATAGTATTCAACAGACGACTTATTAATAAGTCGTCCAAACCGAACCCAACCTATGATTTTACCAATTTAAATTTAACCTAACCGGATTTTTCACCGGACATATATAAGATATTTTTTTTACTCACATTTTCGCGAAATTCAGAAAACCCTAACGCCGTTTCTCTCAAAGTTGATTTCAAAGGCGATTTCTGTCGAATCTCTCTAATCCATCTTTCTCACCACCGGTTATCTCTCCGCCGTTATCACCGTTGTTATCATCAACGTTCTCACCAACGTTCTCACCACCACTTCCTCTATTTCAGATCTGAGAGGAAACCTTAACGCTGTTTCTCTGTAAACCCTAGCGTCGTTTCTCTTAGAGGCGTTTCGTTTAACTCCGCCGCCGGTAAGTTATATCTCTTACTGTCGAGTAGTTAATTAGGGAAAAGAAGAACATAAAAATCATTCTCACCATCTTTCTCATCGTGCTTCTTTTTTTCACGTCTATTTTTTTGCAGATCTATAACCGATGTGTCGAAGGCAACTATATCTTCTCCGAGTTTTCAGGTCGGCTTTACAATGTTCTACTGGAAGTCTTAGAAGACTTGCCAAATGACTTAATTATAAGTCGTTTAGAAAGTTTTCCAGATGATTAAAATGTTGGTTGTGCGTTTGAGATGGTTGTCTTTGATTGTTTTGCAGAAAAAATGGATACTCCAGAACTCTCCCGTAGGATACTTACTGCAGGGCAAGAGCCCCCCGCATTGAATAGCATTTAGTATCATCTGTATACGAAGTTGTATACTGGTTTAAGGAATGCTCTTCATGATGACGAATATGAAGAGCTGAAGAAGTCTAAGTTGAGAGTTTTCATCAAGTTCTAAGAGCTGAAATTTAATTGGGCTTCAAGGCTTGCTCACTACATGCTCGGTTTCCAGCTCGACATAAAGAAGAAGTATGAGCTGTGGAGTCTCGTTGGTCCATAACCTTTGAGGTTTTCACTGTTAGAGTTTGAATACATCACTGGTCTAAACTGCGAGTACATGAGGACCTTGAGAGACCAAACTTTGTTGTTACAAAGGAGTTGTCTTCTTTCTGGGAGTTGTTGGGAGTTCATGTCGAAGCTGGGCCAACTACTCAACATATAATAGCAGAAATTGAGAGATGCGAAGGGTGGTCTTGGGATGATCGCAAGCGGCTCGGGTACCTTGCCATCTTCACTGGATACATTGAAGAGAGAAAGTTTTCAACCCCTACACGGGTTAGTCTGGCAAGGCTAGTGAAGGATTTAGAACGGTTTGAGAATATCCATGGGGGAGAGTCGCGTTTAAGGTGCTGATGGACTCTGTGAAGGGCAAATATATTTCGGGTTGTTACATTTTTGATGGGTTTATACATGCTTTCTAGGTCTGGGTGTACACAGCTCTGTCGGAATTGAGTACTAATTATGGTAATCCCATACCAAACAGCCGTCTCCACCGATACTGACTTACAAGGTTGGCAAAGAACGCATATGCTTTAAAGAAGCTATTGACAGACATGTATTTACTTCAATTCAAAAGACTTTTGAAAACTTATGATTAAGTCGTCTGGGAAATCTTCCAACTGTACGACTTAGTAAAAGACTTATAATTAAGTCGTCCGAGAAGTCTTTCAGTTGGATGACTTAGTAGAAGACTTATAATTAAGTCGTCCGGGAAGACTATCAAGATGACTTATGCTAAGTCGTCCAACGGAAGACTTCCTAGACGACTTATGATAAAGTCGTCTGCTAAATCGTCAAGCTGGAAGACTTTCCAGAAGACTTAATCATAAGTTTTCTGCGAAGTCTTTTCTTTCCATCTTTCTTAATCCGTCAAATATGTAAGTTTATATCTTTTATTTACTGCAGACTAGGGTGATGAACTTTGTTGAGAAGGACATTGGTGAAATGTTTCTAAAATGGGACTCTGATGCGAAGGACCCTGCCGCGGAGAACATAATTAAACTCATGTATAATCAGAGATCGTGGAAGTGCACCATGGATTTTTGGAAAGTTACCGGTACTTGGGTCAATACAAAGCCGACAATGAAGAAAGCGAAGAAAGCGATAGTTCTAGGGAAGAAAGACGAAGGCAGTCCAAGACCTCTTAAGAAAGCTCGTAAAGAGCCTAGTCAAGAGCCACCTGCAAAAGCAGAGCAAGAGGCATATGAAGAGGTTCCTACAGAGGCTCGTCCAGAGGTGACTACCACTGTTGGTGGGCTGACCAAAGAGGATATTGAAAGAATATGGAAGGATTCTATGAAGGATGTACTCGATGCCATGAGTCAAAGTTTTGGGACGTGCATTACGAAGATCAAGTATCTGTCTGAAAGGGTGGAAGTTGTGGAGAAGATTGTTGGTATCACCAAAAAATGGAAAGGGGCATCATCTCAAACACTAAATCTGAACCAAAAATGCACGAACCCGTGGTTAGTAAAGCATCCTCTCGCAACAAGAAATTGACTAGACAAACTCTTAAGAATAAGAACTGAAATTTGGATTTTCTTTGTTTCTTGTGTGAAAGAACATGTGTGCTTTATATATTTTGTATATCGATTTTTTCATGTTTGAAATTGATCTTAGGTTATTATTGTTTAAAATGGATCTTTGGTTAACATTGCTGAGTGAAAGTGTTAATGGGACGAATGCGGAAAAGAAGAGCTTACTGAGGGGGGGGGGTAAAGAAAATTATTCGTCCGCAGGTGCTACTTGCTCGAAAGAGATGAGTATAGTTCCGAGCCGGGCCGGGGATAAACTTTCAGAATCGAGCCTTTCTCCAAAATCAAACCTTGTTCTATTGGAGAAACAAGTACCCACTGTTTCGGATTTAGCGCATGAGGATGCTAGATATCAGGAAAAGAGGAGAAACACTTTGGCATAAATTAAACGTGTAACAACACGGCCAAAGTGATCGTTCCAAACAAAAAGCAAGCTCTAGACTATAATCCTTTTGGACCACTTAACATGACGAAGTTGAAGGAACTCGTTGACTGGTTGAAAATTGATCTGTAAGTGATTGCTTTTTCCCATAATAGCTTGCTTTAGTCTCAAAACTGATTGTTTTTCAACATTCTCTTTTCTCAGCAATGGAGATTCAACTACTCCAATTTTAAGGAATCGGAGTGTGATAACAATGGTTTAGGAAGAAGACTCCCTAGTTGAACAAGATGTGGGGGTGAATATTGATGATATCTATGCGCCAGTGAATTACAACGACTGTCATTGGATTTCTATGTGGATATCGATCCCTGAGAGACACATAGTCGTTTGGGACAACATTTATTCCGCTATCTCCGACGAAGAACTCGATGTAGTAATGGAGAATTTTCTCTACATGATCTCTTATCTGCTTGTTGAGTATGCTACCTCTGATAAACTGCGTGCCAAATACTCCCGGAGCCATTCACATTTATACGCGAACCCAATATACCTCAGGCCCGAGCTGATGATTGTGGCGTCTACGCTCTAAAATATATTGAATGTCCGAGCTGATGATTATGGCGTCTACGCTCTAAAATATATTGAATGTGATGCTCTTGGGATGCCATTTAATCAAAAAGACTTTGCTAAGGCCAACGTCAATGTGAAGGCTATTAGGGATAAGATGGCTGTGGATATATTTAAAGAGCTCCCTGGCCAACATGAGAAGGAATACAAGGATAATTTTGAGAACATAGGTGCTTATGATGGGTGATAGATTAGGCTGATGTTTGTATGTTTGTATTGAACTTGATTAGGCTGATGTTTAAGCTGATGTTTGTATGATTTGTTTGTTTGTTGTAACCTTTTTTTGCACAGAAGACTTACAGTTAAGTCATCTGGAATGTTGGACGATTCAACTGTAAGTCTTTGCAGTGACCTTTCGGAACCTCCTTAAATTTGGTAATCCAAATTCATAGACTTAATTATTAGTCGTCACAGAAGTCTAACACAAATTCATAACACATACTCATAAATCCTGGATGACTTAGTTAAACACTTATAATTAACTCGTCTGGAAATTCTTCCAACTGTAAGACTTTCAAGATGGCTAAATTAATCCATCTGGAAGATTTTCCAGATGAATTAATTATAGTCGTCTGAGAAGTCTAACAATTATTCATAACACATACTCATAAAGCCTGGACGACTTAGTTAAAAACTTATAATTAAGTCGTCTCAAAAGTCTTCCAGCTGAAAGACTTTCCAGATGACTTAATTATTAGTCGTCTGAGAAGTCTAACACAAATTCATAACACATACTCATAAAACCTGAACGACTTAGTAGAAGGCTTATAATTAAGTTGCCTAGAAAGTCTTTCAGCTGGAAGACTTTCCAGATGACTTAGTTATTAATTGTCTGAGAAGTGTAATACAAATTCATAGAACAAATTCTTAATACATAGATTCATAACACAAATTCTTAATACATAGATTCATAACACAAATTCTTCTTGACGACTTAATTAAAGGTCTTCTGGACGATTTAATTAAAGGTCATTCTTTACATTGTGCTTTTGTATGGCCAGTTTCTCTGCATTCTAAGCAACTATAAACCTTGTGTTGCTTCTGTGGTTTGTGTCTTCTCATACGGAATAGCTCCAACCAAGATTGCATCTTGATTTCTTCTGTCTCCCCGGACCATGCTTTTCGGCTGGAAGATTGCCATCAATTGGTTGGGCCCTCATCGTATCTGCTATCTCTGATCGAACAACAAGCAAATATTCAACACCCTGACTATGATCTGTTATGAGACTCAAAGCATCTTCGCTCCTTTTCGAAAACCACTTTCCTAGCTTCTCCCTTATGAACTCCAATATGAACTGAATCGGAAATCCTCTAGCTCGTTTCGGTGCGAAATTAAAAGATTCAGCAAATGTTGCTTGTTTTTATGTTGTACATGTCCCCCTGACAATAAACCCTTGAGCATAGGCTAACGTCGGCATTCTCCAAATACGTTATAAGGTCCGGGTTGCACTCCGTATCTCAGCCATGTACCGGTCAAAATCTGAAATCGTATGAAGCATAAGCAGCACCTTTCACCAAGTACAAAATATGTTTCCCTTTATACTTTTTGACAATGTTATCTTGAAGGTGATAATAACATATTCCTCGGGTTGCGCAAGGAAACACCGTATCACATGTACTTTTAATGACCATGTACCGGTCGGAGACTATCACCAGAGGCTGCTCATCAAATACACAAGTAGCCAATTTTGTGAAAAACCATTCCCATGCAGGTTCATCTTCAGCATCTATGATCCCAAAAGCCAATGGAAATATCTGAAAATTTCCATCTTGTGCGGCTGCAACTAACAAACACCTCCATACTTCCTACTTAGATGAATCCTATCCACCATAATGACCATTCTCTGATACTAAAACCTTTGATAGAAGTTCCAAAAGAGAGAAATAGATACTTAAATCTATTGATGGAATCAAGTTCTATAGCCGTGATAGAATCATGATTTACTAAGGAGATTTGCTCGAGATATGATGGCAGACGCGAATATCCATCTTCGGCTGATCCTCTCACCAATGTTTGTGCATATAAAAGTGCTCTGTATGAAGTGGTGTAATCAAGCGTCATGCCAAACATGTTCTTCAATGCATCAGTGATATGCTGCAGATTCGACCCATCAATGATTCCAACATGATCAATGAAAAGCTTACCAACATACTTCGGAGTAAAGTGTCTCCGCTGAGCGATTCGGTATCCCACCGAGCATGTATGTGTTTCCACATACTTTGTTACCCAAAACGTGTTTGTCCCATGTTTCACACTCGCTCTGATCTTCCATCCACAACCACTAACCCGGCATGTTGTCACAATGAGAGTTTTTGTTGACTTGTATATTTTGAAAGAGAACTTACGCCTCACTGCTGTCAACCAGCTCTGAAAGCAGTACATCCTTGCTAACAAAACTCTGCTTGACATAGATAATGTTACCATTTGATCTTCCTCCTTCAATAGCATAAGTCTTTTTGAAATCTTCAAAATACATATCATCATCTTCTTCCTCATCCTCATCTTTAACCTTTCCATAAACAATGTAATCCTCACCATTCTCGTCCGCTTCAGCAACAATATAGATATCACCATCCTTTGCTCCATCATCCTTCTCCCCATCATGATTTTCATTTTTAACCAAATCATCATCATCATTTTCAACACATTCATCAGCTTCTTCATTTTCCTCTGAAACCGTTTCCACCTTGCTACGGCTTGATACACAAAGTCGTACTCCATACGTTTTGGTTATCTCAAGCAAGCTTTGAACTTTTCTATCACTTGTAACATGAATAGGAGGGATGTATGGATCCATCTATTGAATTATTTTTTCTGGTAGTGAGTAGATTATCTCCACAGATTATATTCTCATGTCCAAGTTAAAATATTCTTGAGCCAATGAAACAAGTTCAGCATGTGTTGAACCTTTAATCAAAAGAAACATTCTCGCTCCTTTGAAATTATCAACCACAAAATTCCAACAGCCATCTTTTAACAACCATTCTCCATACACTGCATGTAATTGACGCCTAATCTGGAAAAATTCAAAGTAAAACACATTAGTAAGCATAGAGAAAATGAAAGTTTCCTAAACACTGACGCCGACGACATATCAGTAAGTCGTCTGGAAGACTTAGACGACTTACCAGTAAGTCATCCAAACAAGTCATTTTTGCAATTGACTTTTCAGTGGGACGACTTAATTGTAAGTCGTCCAGCTTTGTTTGTTAAAAAACCTCTAGACGACGTACCATTAAGTCATCTAGGATAAACGAGTTAGTTTTGCATTTGACCGACTTGTGTCAGAGATTGGACTTTTCCTGGACAACTTACCAGTAAGTCGTCTCTGGAAAAACAAAAATTTGAATATTTATTTAAAGCTAGACGACTTATTTATAAGTCGCCTCATGTTAGTTTGCAATTCGAAAATAAAAATTAAATATTTTACTTTTCCCAGATGACTTACTTGAAAGTTTTCCAGTTTGATGACTTACGAGAAAGTCGTCCGAGATAAGCAAGGTTTGACCAGAATCTCAGAAAAAAAATATGGACGAATTTGCTTATCCTGGAAGACTTTCAAGTAATTCGTCTGACTGGAAGACTTCCGTGTAAGTCGTCTGGGAGAAGTAAAATATGTAAGTTTTATTTTCCAATTGCAAAACTAACTTGATAGGACTTAAAGATATGTCGTCTATCTTTAATAAAATATTGAAATTATTGTTTTCTAGACACAACTTACTGGTAAATCGTCCAGGAAAAGTCAAAATCTGACATAAGTCGATCAAATGCAAAACTAACCAGTTTATCTTAGACGACTTAATGGTAAGTCGTCTAGAGTATTCTCTAGATTTTTTTTAACAAACAAAGCTAGACAACTTAGAATTAAGTTGTCTATTTGACCAGAAGACTTACCCGTAAGTCTTCTACAGCCAGATGACTTACGGGTAAGTCTCAGACGAATTACGGGTAAGTATTCTACGCAAACACATCTGTTGAAAATTTCAATTTAATACCTTAAACTAGTGAGATGGCTTCCTTAGCATGCAGAGTATTCTCCAACCCACCCAGAACCTCAAACGAAAGTAACCCACGAAGAATAGTAAGCTTGAATGACTCTATCAACCATAAAAAAATTTGAATCAAAAGCTTGAGTTTATTGGATGAATATGGAGACAAATTGAAAGAGATGTTGTTTTTAGTTCATAACAATTGAGAAAGAGAGAGTGTAAATCGATTTTAGGTGCATTAAGAGCTTTAAATTGGTTGTTTATGGTAGTTAGGCTATTGATAGCAATGACAATCTTGTAAATACTTGAAGATGATAAGGTTGAATTGGATCATTTCTGCCAACGAAATGAACGATAAAAAAGTAATTTTCGAAGAAAAAAAGCATTTTCGTAAATAATATGAACGGATAGAGTGAATAGGATAAAAGAAAAGTAAAAAGAAAAAAGTTAGTTTTGTGACGAGCATTTAAAATTGAGAAATTAGAGATGACGTAACTAAGAGAAACTATAATTAAGAAAATGTACATATGCTTGTCATGACTATAATATTTTTTTTTGTATAATATATATAAAGACAACAAAATATTCCTTATACATGTTTCACTCTCGCTTTCCCTTCTATCGTTTATCTCATTTTCTGAAACTATTTTCCTTTTCCAAAAATCTACAGTACTTTCTGTTATCATTCGTTGATCACATGATCATTTTCAAGTTTTATGAGATTCTTGGAAAAGAGTGAGAAAATAGAATTTATCACATTTTCATTAAATTTCAGTTTTTTCTTTTTTAAGTTTTTTTTTTTCATTTCTTCTGTGGTCACCATTGTTATCCGAGGATGTAGATGCAGAAAAGTATTTATTTCACACGCAATACAGTCATCAGATCAAACAATTGTTCACTGTCTTATCATTTTTCACATTTTTGCTTGGGTTTACAGTTTTGCTAATTTTTTATATCTGCAAATTAAGAAATAGAGAATGCATACAACAGCTGGAGAAGATAAACTGTGCATATTGTTCTAATTTTGAAACATATAATAGAAATAGGTTCCTTAATGTTTGAAATGAATATGAATATGATAAGGCCAATGTCTTTATTTTTAAAATAGTGTTTAGTATGAGGTATTTTTTTTTTTACGCCGAAAGACTATTCTATTATTTTTGAGATGGTTTAGATAACTAAACCGGAATAAAACAACCAATAAAATAAAGTTTCTTATGAAAGGATCAAACAGTATTAGTTAAAAAATCAGAAATCTGGTTATGCGCTCGTGGAACATGAGTGATCTTGAAGTCTGGGAAGCATATCTGTAGAGTCTCTATCCTCTCTAGTTCCGTTGCAAAGCTTGCCAGGCATGAAGTTCCTTGATCATGGCGATCAGCTCCTTGCAGTATGTCCCAAAACTCCAGCATGTCAAATATTGAAGCATATTCTCCATCGCCCATCGCAGTGCTTCTACTTCTGAATACAAGGCTGACTCCCGTCTATTGAAATTTTGTGTCCCCATCAGTTGAACCTTCCCAAAACTATCCATCAAGCCCATTTACTTCCACAGAACCTTGATGTTGATGTCCATGATACGTCTATCATACAGATATTCTCCCAGCGTATGGCATAGAGTTCTTCAGTACTGTGATCTTGTATCATGGGTGCACCATCTCATTCGCATTAAACCAAATTTGGCATTCACTCTTTGCATAACGAACTAGCTCCAAGGGATCTCTGTCTATCCCACTGAAAAGTTTATCATTCCTTGCCTTCCAAATGTACCAAATTACCCAGGGATAGGGGTCCTAGTTCGGGTTATCGATGATGTTCTTTCTCCAGAAAAGAAAATTCATATTCGTGTAGACACTCGGAGCTGCAAAAATATCTGGACTTGTTGGAGTCGCTGAAAGAGACCACACTTGTAGAGCCGGGGGAAATCAAATATGGCATGGTTTGCAGATTCCTCTGGTTCTCCACATTTAGGGCAGTAGTATCGCACCTCATATTATGGCGTATTAAGTTCTTCGTTACAGCCATATGGTATGTTATCAATTGTCATATAAGATGACATATCTTCTTTGGCGCTTTAACCTTCCAAGCAAAGGCTTGCAGTTTTATGATATTTGGCTCTAACACCTCCTTCTTCTCCACATTCTTTAAAATATTATATGCAACCCAATATCCAGACTTAACTGTGTATTAGCCACTCCTAGTATAGTTCCATCAGAAAGTATCACGGCGGTGAGCAGAACTTATGGTCATACTCCTTATCAATGGTATATCATTAGGGCTAATATAGTCTTCTAGTAGACATACGTCCCATTCTTTCTATGTCTGATTAATCAAATCGCCGACTCTCATGTTCGGGTGTAAAACTGATGCTAGAGGAATAGCTGGTCTAGCATGTGTTGTCGGGATCCATGGGTCCTCCCACAGCTTGACTTCATATCCAGAATGAACTTTTTGTCTGATTCTCAATAGCGATAACTCTCACGCCGCAGAGATGTTGTTCCACACATATGATGGGCTACTTACTGAATTTATTCTTAGAGGCGTGCTCAATCTATAGTACATTCCCTTCAAGACTCTGGCCACTATATTGAACTAACCTCCATAATTGTTTTGTTAACAATGCCAGGTTAAATTCATGGATCATTTGGAAACCAATCAAACCTTCCTCTCTTGGTAGACAAACTTTTTCCCATTTCGTCCAATGAATTCCTCTTTTTGGGGGGGGGGGGGGTGGGTTAGAGCTCCACCAGAATTTTGCAATGGCACTTGCTAGGTTCTCACATACCTCCACTGGAGTAGAAAAATAGATATAACATATGTCGGAAGCGCTAGCAAGATGAATTTAATCAGCACTTCTTTTCCTCCTTTTGAAAGCCATCTACATGTTCATCCATTCACTATGTGCATTAGCTTTTCTTTGAGTAAAGCAAAGAGCTTACATTTGGATCTATTAATATCTTCTGGGATGCCCAAGTATGTACCCATTCCTCCTTTATTATGGATACCAAGTGTATTTTTAATCTCTTCTCTGACAGTTCCATTAATCCTCTTACCAAAGAGTAGAAGGACTTCTCGGAATTAATACATTGATCAGATGCATTCCCATATTTCCTGACTACTTTCACCATTTCTTCACACTCACAGAGCTCCGCCTTACAGAAGAAAATGCTATCATCAGCAAAGAGAAAGTGAGATACCGAAGGACACGCACGTGTAACTCGCATCCCCGCTATCTTCCCTTGGTTCTCTATGTGATTGAGAAGTCTAACGAGCGCTTCTGTGCATAGAATAAAAATGAAAGGAGACAAATGATCTCCCTGACGTAGACCTCTTTCTGGAACAATATTACCATTTGGTTGCCCATTCATGAGCACTTTGTTTTTAACCGACGTAATTCATCGCATTATCCAGTATGAGGTCATTTTGTGCCTTTGTTGAAGATGATTGCATTTCTTATATGATATTTGGCAACCATAATGTAGAAAAAAAAACAAGAAGAGGCAAGCATCAGATCGTATACAATTATTCTACACTACAATATAAACAAAATATAACACTTATTCCTTTGTCACTATCAATTACTACAAAAGATCAAAGAAGATGAACAATATTATTATTATTATTTTGTTGTTATCCCACTTGTAGCATTGCCCTCACTAGTATGACCAGATGTTTCATCACCGTTACTATATTGTCCTCTTCCACCATGGCCACCGTCGTCTCCTCACCTCCTCCCATCAAATCTTCTTCTCTCCTTCACATTGTGTGGTAGCTTCTTCTCCTTCTCCATTAACCCTAGTGACACCTCTCCCAACTCTTCAGCAAATTGTATTTTTCATTAGCCTCATAATTCTTATTTTTCAGGTTTCACACTGAACTCCAGTATTTTGTTTTGTCTTATTCTATTGGACAAAATATAATATTTTTACTTTACAACCTTTCTATGTAAGACTAAGAACAATGCTCAAAAAAAATTTTATATGCAAGTCTCTCTCTCTCTCTTCTCTGCTCTGCTTTTTCCTCCTCCTCTTTCTCTTTTTCTTCTTTCTCTTTCACGTAAAGTAATACTGAAACATAGGAAGGGCAAAAATGTAAATTACCTTGCTTGCTGCAGCTTTATCATCGCGACCGCTCGTTTTATCAGCGTCAGTCGCAAGACTTGGCGTTCAGACGCGGCGTCAACCACAGCTACCTGCGACGCCAAAACGAACAGAATTTCTTTTAAAAGTTGACACAGCCGCAGCCGCAGGTAGCTGCGACGACCAAACGAACAGGCCTATAGTATATCGAATTGTCGAATGCTTAGAACGCTCAGGAATGTGAGAGAAGAAACTCGTCCAGTTTCATGAAAAATTGTAACATCCATTTTCACGCTATATTCTTCGTTTTTGTTCTACTGTGTGTTTCACAAATTCCCCCATTGAAATTTGGTCATTTTCAACTAGTAAATTAGTATTTAAAACTGTTTTATCCTGCATAAACTAAGTTATGTATGTGGTCCGTTTAAACTGTTTGATAGTCTGATTGCCAAATTACCTTACTTTTTAAGCTGTATGCTGCCCAAAAATATGTTTAATGCGGCCTTATTCAGTTTATATGCTGTCTTGTTGCAGTTTAACCTTACACTATATCTCAACCCGCGCAACCGCGCGGGTATTTGTTTTCATTTATTTTTATATAAACATTTTTTTACTTTTAAATTTGTATATATTATATAAGGTGTGTATATCGAAAATGGTGATTTTGTTATTTTTAAAAATAAACTATATAATTTTTAAAGTTAACCTCAAAAATATATAAATAATTAACTTATACTATTACTATATTAAATTACATAAGTTTAATTTAAACATGTATTTTATTATAATATCTATAAATCCAATGGATCATCTAATTTTTATCATCCCAATAAAAATTTCTAGTAAGCCCAATAAATGTTATTAGTGAATCTAATGAAAGTTATTAATGATTAAATAATGTAATGTCATAAATTCTATTAGATGGTCCATTTTAAAATATCACACATGAAATGAAGTCATGACTTCTCTTTTAATATATAAGATATTCCAAATCATAGATGAGAATTTAAAATTAATCAGTTGAGACCAGTGGTGCCGGAGCCAGCTAAATTTTTTATTGTGATCAATTTCATAATAAACATAATTACATGGATTATTAATTAAGTTAAACCTATAACATTTTTTTCAGTATTAGTAAATTTGTTTTTTTTTTTACAAAAACCTTGTGAGTCATTTGACCACCCTATGTAGCTTTGCCATTGGTTGTGACATCTCTTCTCAGTCATTTAATATTTAGACTATTTCTTATTTAGCAGTATAAGCCAAAGTACTAAAAATGGAATTCTAAAGTTATATACTCTGAATTTTAGAATTTTATATAAAGTCTAGTGCTATAGTAAAGTTCAAAATCTAATTTTGATCTGAAAAGTCGTTTTCCATAGAAAATTATAAACTAAACGTGAACCGTCCATATAAAACAAAGATATTTATCTCCAATCATATATAGTATTAGGTTAAGAAAACTATTTATAGGTAAAATATTGGCATTAAGTTTATTAGAAGTGTTGAAGTATTCAACCATTCAAAATTATAAAAAAAAACACGAGGTTTAATGCGATAAACACTTATATATTAAGAGGGAAACATTATTAAGGAATAATTTTGATTTAATATTTTACTATTGGTCCGCCATACGAGCGAGTGAGTTTACACTGGAATTATAACTTTATCGGTTCACATAAGTTAGTCAAAATAACGTATTTGTAGTGTAATCATTAATAATTTAAAAATTAAGATGAACCAAACAGCATCTATATGTTTTCTGGAAAAATAAAACCAAAAGAAGTAATCCATTCCTTTAATCTTTCCAGCGTTGATTGTATAGAATGTATATGATTCTTACCTAATCGAATATCTATTCTCAGTTTTCACATAGTAACAACGGATAATGTTTTAACACATATAAAATAACGTAATTAAATGGAACAATATAATAAAAAAATATGATAGTTTTATATTCCAGCCTAACAGTTATGTGCCTTCCCCTCTTCATACTCTTCATGTGTCAAGCATGTTGCAAATTTGAGATCCTGGCAGCGGAATACATGAGTAATATACGCCTGGCGAATATTATCCTTGTGTCTTCTTCCATTGGAACTAGAGAAACTTTTTTGTATCTAGAGCGTTTCACATAGCTGCAAAATTTAATTTTCAGTATCACCAATCTCCTGCCAAGACTGGATTCTTGGTCCATTGATTATGTCAGCGCTATTTGGAACACTTTAGCTTCTTTAGTGGTAGAAAGTGTTATCACTATCACCACACTTAATCCAACATCTTTTTTGGTGGTTGGTGGTCCAATCAGTTTGCAGTCTCATCTCCAGTGGAGCCAGAAACCAAGGTTGACATGTTTGCACCATATGTTATACTTCTTGTTAGTTTAAGTTATGACATTTTTATTATTTTCTTAAAGCCATCAACTTTTCTGTCAATATAGACGATGATAAACCCTACAGGAATGTAATCTTAGATCATATGTGTGTTGTTGATAATTTATTAGCTTTTTCGTGTCTCTGCGCTTACATTTCCTTAGCTGCATCCTCAAGGCCATGGTTTGCTTTGCTTTGGTTTGGCTGGTAATGGGTTGAAGAGTTGTTAAACTACTTCTGAAAACCATGTATGTTGCCCTCTAAAATGAATCATGCATTTCTTCCACAACTTGTTGATATAGCAAACATAGGCCGTAATTTATGTTCTTTCGAAATCCTTCATCAAAACTTTGATTAGTAGAGTCTGGGTGTTATTCAATTAGTGATTTAAAATCAATTTCAAATATTTACAATCTATCAGATTTTTAAATTTTAAGATTGTTAAAGTTGATGGATTCTAAAATCTCTACAATACTCTTTGGATTTTGAGTTTAAACATTTATTCATTAGAATACATCACTGATGATTTGAAATCCACTTATATTACAAAGAATTTTAAAATCCTTAAAAGTTGAATAACACCAGATTTTAAAACCCGAAATTCAATCATAGATTGAATAACACTGAATTTTAAAATAGAATTTAGAATCATCAATTGAATAACAGTGGATTGTGTTTAGATTTAAAATCTTTTAAAATACATGATTGAATAACACCATCTAAATGTAAGTAGCATTCCAGTGGGCTAAGGTTATATTAATATAAAAAATGAACGGTGATTAGATAAGAAGGCTCATTCTTTACTTCTTTATCAAGTCAAGAATTTTATACATTTTCTTACAGCTAAGAGAACACCCGATAAAACCATTATTTATTGGTGATAAGCAAATATCTTGTAAACTAAGAAGTATCGGGAAATTTCAAACTGAAGACAAAACGCGTTACGAAATGAAGCACAAATATCAAAGAAGACACCATACATTAAAGAAACCACGGACAGAGGTTAGAAAATTTCAGCAATTAACATTGTCACAGTGACCTTTAATATAAGGGAGGCTTATAATCTGACATTGTGATTTTCATGCTTCAATATTTCGCATCGTTTTAGTTGAGAAGATATTCTTAAATAGCTACCTTAATTAAATAAAAGGTAAAAACAAAATCTTCATATAATGACGACAACAAAAATAAGGACAGCATTCATATCAGTCTTAAAGAGTCCTATAATCACCTCAGGTTTGAGTTCTCGGTGGACAGCACCTTGGAGATGACAAAATGAAACCACAATCATATTTGTATCATAACAATCGTTTCATCTTCCTATGTGTACTTCCCATCTCCGCACATACAACACACCACCAAGTCTTATGTATAACAAACAATCCTACATCTGAAGTGTACTTTCCCCTTACCTTGAGAGCATTCTATCCAAAATCTCTCATTCTTCACATATCCCAAAACAATGAACCACTTGTTTAGGACTCTCCAAGGAAGTCTGAGGTAAAAGAGAGCTTACTCCATCACAATATAGACATCAAGATGATCCTCATATGCATCGCAGAAATGAGAAGATCATCATGACCCGAAATTTCCAATAATTTCACTTCTCTCCTCACATCTTTAATGGCAATAGCCATCATAATCTACAAAAAAATTACAAACAAGCTAACAGATCTCATAACTACTAAAGAACCAGAAGGCATAAAATCAAAAAATACTAACCTTTGCTCTGAGAATAACATTAATAACGACTTGTTGTCCTTTGTTATCACCTTTCTTAAACTTAGCAGCGCAAAAATGGCCACGAAAAACTTCATAACCAAGCTCGTACTTGCTAGTTGCTAGAGAAATTCTGGGAGAACCAAAGCTATTATCCAGACCCACTCTGCCTCCTTCTGCTTCACGGAGCTGTGCCTTCTCAAGATGATACATTTAGCTAGACATGTAGCAGGAAACAGCCATTCGGAGAATCTCTTCGGCATGAGTTCCCATTAGCCACCAGAGATTTTGCAAGGTCTAAGAAACGAAAAATGGAGAAAACTAGTTTATCAGTGGGACTGAAATGTTTCTTAAAGCTCAAACAAAAAATTTCGACAGATTCCAATTTATTTAGGTGACACATGACAGTTTTTCCACCTTTGGAAATATAAAATTCTACTTTTTATATAAGATTCAAAAATTTATCACTTTTGATGATTTGGTATCACCACAGCTCTCCTTAGCTTCCAATTTTAATAACCCTTTATTTACTTGGAGAATAACAACATATGCCATTGATACTCATATAATATATTCTGTTTAATAAAATGACTACACATCTATTTAATCTCATGAGTCAATCGTACACAGGGCCGGCCCTAGGCACTGCCTCATGAAACATTTGCAACATGCCGCCAATTTTATAGGCCCCAAAAAATAAAAATCCAATTATATTATATATATAAATTTTTAATAATCATATACAGCCCACTTTAAATTTGTTTGTAGACAATTTTTTTTTTCTGTGAAGAAACTTGTGTCTTATTAGTACTTTGTATTTGAAAGTAGTTTTACAAGTTTGTTTCTGTTATTTTTGTGATGTTGTATACTGGCCCCCATTTTCTATTTTATTTCAGGCCCCCAAAATTTCAGGGCCGGTCGTACATCCACAAATTAGGCCTTGCGATGTTAATTTAGACTGATCTTTTAAAATTATCATTTCCCAGCATACGACCAAAAAAACACACTAAATAGAAAAGTGCATTCTAATGTATACTCATTGGGAATGATGAATTCTTAAGGACTACCCGAGCACAAGCAATCCCCTGATTCGGTTAACTGAGAAGAAAATCCTTCAGTGATAGAGCCATAAGAGTAGAGAATCAGAGAAGAAGGCTCTTCGGCTTCTTCTTTAACACCTAAAACCGCTTCTTGGATGAAAGAAAGATGTCAATCTAACTTAGGCAAATGTTTTAGCTGTTTCGCTATTAGGGAGAAGCTGTATGATGTAAGAGCTCTTCATCATAAGTTTCATTTGTAATGTTGCAGAAGTAAGAGCTCTCTTACCGCTCTTTTTGTTTTTTTTTCGAGTTTCAAGGTTGGGAAAGGACATGAAACTATTAAGTGGAACAGTGGAAGCTGTTTAAGGTTTTCATTTGAAAAGGTTACTCACTTATTGTCTATGTGCCATTGTCTTGTTTGAAAGTTCTTTGTTCACGAGATGTTCTGGTTAGAGTTTATTACATAGCTAGTAGTATTAGAGGGAGGGGGATTATTGGGAGATCAATTAGTGTAGACTTTGTGGATTTTAAACGTTGATAGATGTTATGTGGATTATGAAAATATATATGTTTTTTTTTTTTTTGTAACACTGAAAATATATATGTTGACTTGTAAAATTTGATCATACTTTTCTAGATTGTAACAAATTTTCATGAACTTGTATGTTCTTTTTCTATCCTTTCTTTCGTAAAATAAACATATGATTTATATATGAGAAATTCTCTATTATAGCCATTTTTAAATTTTTATGACAAAAAAAAAATCAAAGTAGAAAATAACCAAAGGGGTTAATATACTATTATACCTTTAGGGTTTTTTAATTTTTTGTTTAGAGTTAAGGAGTAGGATTTTAAGGGTGGGGTTTAAAATATTCAAAAATAGAAAATAAATATTAAAAATAGTTTCAAGAAAAATTTTCAAATTTCAAAAAGATTTTTTTTTTTTAAATAAAATTTTGAAAAAAAAAATTATGAAAAATTTTGAATCTGAAAACATATAAAACCATAGAAATATTAGTTTTTATTTTTTTATCTTTTTATTATTATAATTACATATTTATTATTTATATTTATAAAGCAAAGAAGAGAAAAATCTTTTGGTCACTTTTATATATTATATTAGTTTTTATTTAAAAAAAAAATTTATAATTATACATTAAAAGGTAAGTAAATAAAAATGTAATGAATTATAGTTTGAGCGTATAATTTTGATTAAAGGTGAAATATATATTTGGTAAGAAGAATAATTTTGTTTTTAGATGCTTTAATCACATGCATTTAGAAAATCCATGGATATATATGATATTTTGAAAGTTGTGTCTTATGTGCTAAAAAGTAGAGAATTCATCTTCCGATAAAACTAGATTTAGTTAGAATTAGAGTATCAATAATGACTAGACTTTTTAAATAAAAATGTATTTGAATAGATTTTGAAATTTCTTAAAGCAATAATAATGGATTTATAAAGAGTTTTAAAATCCATAAACCAATAATAACGAACTTTCAAAAATTTTAAAGTTGATGAGAATTTATCTACTAATAACCCTTCCCTCTTAATTAGTTTATGTAGCCTTTGTGGGAAATAAAGGGTTCGAAATTCTTGGGTTGTTTTTTTTGTTTCTTCTGCTCAATTTTGTTGGTTGGTTAAGCTTTACAGTCATCTTGGGTACGTTTATAGTTGTTGTTATTCAGCAATGGTAAAAAATTGTTCATTTTTATAAATATGGTGAACAACTTCCTTATATGTAATGCATTTTTTTAACTATTTTTATAAAATGTTTTACGAATTTTTTTATCAACGTGATTTATTTTCGTTTATTGGTTGTAATATTTATACTTTTATATTCCAAAAAGTTTACTTGGGAAAGTGTCAATACTATTGCGTTGCGCTAGGAGGTTTTTCATCCGAAACAATATCTCCACGTTTCCTTATAATTTGAGTTATCGTCAATGTAAATGATATTGTAAAATGTTTGAATGACACTCATTATTTCCATTCCAAAGATTCAACATTTGTAGTGAGAATAATGGATGTTAAATTATTTGATATCTTAAATGGAAGTAAAATTATTTGGTATCTTAAATGGAAAAATTTTATATGAACATCCACTAAATTTTCCGTTTTATCCTAAAAATATATAACAACGTTAAGTATTAATTACTGTTGAGGAAATGTGGTTTATATTTGAATATCTTTCTCATAAATACCATAAGTTTTTTTTTGAAAAAAAAAGCATAAATACCTTCTTTTCTTTTTTGAACACCAAATATATTAAGAGACCTCAACCCAATAAACTATGGGAGGGAAGATGTGGCAATACAAAGTGCAGATTTAGCAAGCTTATCTGCTGCAGAATTGAAACGACATGCTACAAACTTAAAAGATACTGAAACAAAGGATGATGATAGAAGGCCGATGTCCTGAATGATCCCGTAGAGACCCGCCGGAGGAGCAGTCGAGGTGAGCGCTGTAAGGAGCGCCTGACAGTCTGTGTTGAGACAGACTTTATTGATGTCCAAGGAGAGTGCTGTGAGTAAGGCCCATCGCAGCGCCATAGCTCCTGCAACCAGCGGTGAAGGGACACTCTTATCCACTCTCGTCAATTGGGAGATTACAGCTCCCTGTTTATCCGTGAAAATGCACCCAAAGGAAGCCAACTTGGTTTCCTTTTTATATGCTGCATCTGAGTAACAAACAATTAGATCCTCCAGGTCGGGCATGGTCAATTGATTGCTTACACTTTGTGATTGAGCTCTTGTTATTGGTTGAGCAAGGTTCCATTCTCTTGCACTCCAAATAGCCTTTGAGACAGTGATGTCCGGAGCAATGAAACGTTTCTCGAAGATCAACTGGTTTCTTGCAAGACAAATAAACCAGCATATCCAAGGGAAAAGATCAGAGATAACCCCCACTGGAGGGAGCCCAGTCGCTACTTTACCAAACTTCAAAGCCTCCAGAAATTCAGTGAAAGCTGCAGGATCAAGTTGCTCTCTAAAAAGAGATGAAGACCAAACTTTCCGTGCATATTCACAGTGTAGGAAGATGTGAGCCTCTGTTTCTACTTCCCCACAGCGAAGACAGTTAGTATGTTGCAGGAGACCTCTCTGTTAAAGGTTAGAGCCCGTAGGGAGTGCTCCTTGGGTTACTTTCCATAAGAAAAGCTTAATTTTAGGCGATGTCTTCCCTGCCCAAATAAGCTTCTTCCAATCCGGAGTTTGTGCCAGGTTAAGAGTTTTTTGTTCCTGTTCCATTGCCGCAAAGTATCCTGACCGTGTTGTATAGCATCCTGTCTGTGACCCCAGCCAAGCAACTCCATCTAGACCTCCAGTCAGGCTTGGTTTCAGAAGCATTATGTCATCGACTAGTAGTGGTAAAACTTTCGCGATCGCATTGCGATTCCATTCTCTAGTTTCTTTGGTTAAGAAGTCCGCCACTACTAGGTCTTGATACTGCTCTTGTACTGGTCCGTAAGGTGTTACAGGAACATCAGTGCTCAACCACTTGTCTTTCCAGACTTTGATTGAGTCCCCATTCCCTATCACTGAGCCCAGTTTCAGATTGAGCAGATCTCTTCCGGCTAATATACCTCTCCAACCGTGAGAGCACTCTTTGGGAGACTCCACAGATAGGAACGGTGCGTGTTTGCAGTATTTCCCCAGTAGAACACGAGCTAGTAGTCCCTCCGGTTTGGTGATGATGCGCCAGGCCTGTTTTGCCAACAAGGCAGTATTGAACATCTGAATATCCCGCACTCCCAATCCTCCCAAATTCTTCCGGTTAGTAATGTGTTCCCACAATACCCAGCACATTTTCTTGCCCGCCCCACCTTCTTTCTCGATCCTAAGGTAAGAAAGAACACCATAAACCATGACCACCAAAAGCTGCCTTGATCATTTTAGACCACACTATTTAGTTTACCCCATTTTGGATGATTGATACAGTCACTTGTCTTTTTTTTCCATGGTTAGCTCTAGAAAAATAGAGAATAAAATAGATTGGATGCGGAAGAGACGAAGAGAATATGAACTTATTGCTTTAATACCATATAAGAATATGAGATAAACTTGACGAGAATTAAACACAATAGAGAATATGGAGAAGAGAGAAATTCAATTCTCTTAACCTTTACAGTTGTGGATATAAGAGATTATAAGTAGGTTTAACTTTTTGGGGAAGCTAAACGAATTTAACTTACTAAAAAACTAAAGTAAATGTAAACATCTAATTTTACCGTTCACCTATGTTCACAATTTACTTTTTCACTTAAACACATAAGAATATTCAAAGGACAGTAAAGAGAATAAGAAATAGGGACCAGAGGCGAACAACATTCAAAGAACTAATAGATCCACTAGAGGCATGAACATAAATTGAGCTGATACTCTGCCCCAAAGCACAACTGATCAACCGAGTGCTGGACTAAAAAGAGTAAAGCAAAAAAATGTAATTATGTCTATTTTTTCTAGAATGCTTGTGATTTTAACAAAAAAAAAACTTTATAGTGAGGAAATGGGTTACATAAAGGGATTTTAATTCAGAGTTTTATTGGTAACTAGAGTAAAGGAAGAATAAATTGAAAGAATTGTGTTGGCTGTTGTTTGAAATTGGTATGTGGTATCAAATTATGAGTATAATACCCGTAGAATTTGGTTGGTGTGGAAACCCGTGGTGCGAGTTACTCCATTCCTTAAAGTTGTCGTCGGTTGATCATGATTTCAGCGATGCTAGAAGAAAGGGGAGATGAGTTATTTTACTCCATCAACTACGCATATATGCAATAGAAGAAATGAAATAACTATTGATGGATCCTAGGAACGGTTTACTCTTCTGGGTCAGATGAGATATAAACTCCGGAATGAGAACGGATGGATTGAAGGGTCGCACGAAGGTTGCAGAAGGTCTCCAATATTCCCGACTCCAAGTAGTGCTTGATATGGCTCACAAGTCCACCAAATGGAGGATCTCTTGTCGTTGCTTGATATGACTCTCAAGTCCAACGATTTGAGGAAGTGTTTACTTGGATATGATTATCCTTCAGCCCTTTTTCTATGTGTTGGTGTTCTATATGACCGACATAAGACTCGACTTGTTAGATATTACGGAGGTTTTTTTAACCACTTTACTTTTTCATGTATTTGTATTTCCTCGTCGAGACAAAGCCTCCTTCTTCTATTGCCTTGGCTGATCCACCAAGAAACAAGACAAGTTCTTACAAGGAACAAAGAGTTTCATTTAAAAAACTTAAGACAAAATCGATTTATTAAAAATGAGAAAGAATTTAAATATTTATAGTACTTGTGAAATGGAAAGAGACAAAGAAAGACTCTTAGAAAATCGAAATTTGACTAGAAGTTTGAAAGACTTAGAATAAAACTCTTCAGATTCAGATCTGGCCAAGGAAAACCCTTCAGCTATTTGGACTGGTCAAGATGACCCCTCGCCTACTTGGACTGGTCGAAATGACCCTTCGGTTCCGGTTGGTTCCGTAAGGAGAAGAATGCATACGGGTCTTTGGGATAGTCCGCGGAAAGAGTTACACGACCCAACATGTCACCAACAAGTTCTACGTCTTTGGACAGCTGAAGAATCCTTGCCTTAGAGAAATTTTGATGATCAAAATGCATGAACTGATCAAAGTGTCCAAACAGTTCATCAGTACGGTCGCCGGTACATGCGATACGGACCAAATGAGCCAAAAGAGAGTAACCAAGTCTGAATCAGAATCCTCTTGAGCAAAGTCGATCCTAGTTCGAGCATCAGTCTTAACTTGGTGAATTGGGCAGGAAACAAGTCCTTTAGAACGGTTAGTTCGGTTGTCAGGACGTGGTTTTTTCCTTAGCTCCATTCTGGACGTACGCGGATTGAAACTATACACGGCACGGTCTGAATAGAGAAACTCAATTGCATCCACAGAGACACGTCCACGAGTTTCATCCGGAGGGATGGCATCCACGAGTTTCATCCATTGGGATGGCATCCACAGAGATAGATCCACGGGGTTGCATCCACTCACTAAGTCCTTCCTTTTCCAAGTTAGCTTCTGGTATTGGTTCCATGTACTGATCCATGGACTGTGGCACATCAACTATACTAAAGAAAAAAAAATAACAAGGGGAAAAGAGGAGAAATTGGAGAATCGATTCTTGTTGAGTTACTCAAGTCTCTTTACGAGTGACTTCTCCACATTATCAATCGTCTAGTAGTTTAATTGTTTAAAATTTAAATATAAGTAAATATTGAAACAAAATATAGTTTTGAGAGATTCAACAACTTTATATATTTTGTTAATGCTCTTAAAGACTAGTCAACATGAGCAATAACTCTAATGTGACTATACTCTTTCTTTTACATGAAATGGTCAAATGTACTGATGTAGAAAAACAAATTACCCATTTGGATACACCATATCTAGATATTCCATTTTAAAAGATTGTTTAAAAACAAGTATAAAATGGCTGCTCTATCATCAAGACATCAACAAGTAAGTATTATAAACCAAATGCTTTTGATTTCTAATTTGATTAATAAAAAAGATTCTAAGAGGATGAGGACTGCTTTTATGCTCATGGTTCTTGTTTTCGCAATGACATGGCCATATTCGAGTACTCAACCGACAGACCCTCAAGAGTGCTATAAGCTGGTTAAGGGTACCTCAAGTGAATGTCGTGATCGTCTAAAGGGAATTTTGCATTTTCAATTCCATGGGATCAAGAAATATTGCTGTGAAACCATTGCTAAAGTTTCTGATTCATGTTGGCCAGTGATCTTCCCGAACCAACCTTACGTTCGTTTTATCTTGAAGGGTATTTGCGTTTGGACATAATCCTTACATAAAGGTGTTTTAGTATTTTATTTGTCTGAGATTCTTAGCATCTAGAATAAACGAATATCTACTTTGATAACTTATTAATAATCATATTCTGGCTCATTTTATCATTTAAATAATTCTAAAATTTAAATTCTAATTCGTGTTATGTGTAGTTCAAATATTTAAAATTAAAAGAATTTGTTACAAATATCATCTTTCAATTTAATTAAGTGTGTATAAGTTAAGTATTTTATTCATAAGTTAATGAATGAAAGTTAATTTTTTTTATTTTGAAGCATCGGATTTATACAGAGTTTAGACATCTTATTATTTAAAATTCGGTTCTTCAAAATTACTAATTAAGACGATCGTGACACATGTCAATTATACATTAAGATTGTGACATGTGTTAAATTATATCATAACTAAAAATATATATATTTAGATAATAACAAAAATGGATTTTATTAAAAATAATTAGGAATATTATTTAAGAGTAACTTTCCATATTTAAAATCTTAAGAAACAATATATTTGTTAAAAATATAAAAAGAATGTATATATATATATATATATATATATATATATATATATATATATATATTTAGATAGTAACAAATCAAAAATTAATAAAAATAATTACAAATATTTTTTAAAAGTAATTTTCCATATTTAAAATCTTAAGAAAAATATATTTGTTAAAAATATAATAAGATGTACTAATCTCATGATTACAAATATATATATATACTAAGATAAAAAACGAATTTTGAAGAAAAAAAATAATTTTAAAAATTGTTTAAGTGTAAATAAAAAGTAAAGTGTGTTTAACTATAGTTTTCCTTTTCACAGATCCTAAGCAAAAAAAAAATATTTGTAAACAAATTTATTTTTAATAACAACTTTCCTATTCTAAAATCTTAAATAATAGATAATTGTAAGAGATTATTTGATAGTTATTTTCCTTTTAAAATTTTGGCATGTGTTAAAATTTCTCATTTTAAACAAAAAAAAACGTTTTGCAAAATGATTTGCTTAATACAAACTTTCCTTTTCTTAAATCCTAGAGGAAATAATTGTAAAAAATATTTCATAGTAATTGTCTTTTTAAAAAAATCTTAAACATAACAAAATTGTAAGAGAATGTCTAATAGTAGTTTTCCTTTTACAAATCCTAAACAAAAAATAATAATTTTAGAATAACTATTTCAATTTTTATATGAGTAATCAACTTTCTATTTAAATAGTTAATTACTGATAAAAATCTTAAATTAAAAAGAACTACAATTATTCACATCAATATATAGGATTAGGTGATTTCTCTGCGTTATTGCCACTGTTATATTTGAGTGTTTAATTGTATAGATGTTATGTTGTTGTATGTAAGTTAATGTTCTTGTTTTATCTATGTATGTTTGTTATTATCCACAATATAAAATTTGTTACGTTGTTGTATGTAAAACAAATGTAAATTTATTATTTTCTTACTCATTACTCACTATTTAAAAATTCATATACACTATTTAAAAATTCATTAATCTAAATCTGTACTCATTACTCACTATTTAAAAATACCATATGTACTCATTACTCACTATTTAAAAACCATATGTACTCATTACTCACTATTTAAAAATTCATTAATCTAAATCTGTTAGTAGCCCAAATACATATACACAAAAAAATATTCTAACTGTATATGGAAAATTAAATTATATATTTATATGTTTAAATTATTTAGTATAAATATTTTATAAATTATATCTTCCTGAATATGGTGCAGGTCATTATCTAGTCTTGTAGTATTTGAGAAATGACAGGTACGAGACAACTAATTTCTCTATCCATTTGTTACCTCGCCCCACGATGGAAGAATCTTGAAATCAAGACACAAATATAATGATTATGTTATTATAGTGCTTAACTGTTCAATTCATTGCTTCGAATGGTAAAAACATATCAAGCGGTTCATACAGACCAAACAGGACAAGTGCAGATCAAATGGGACAAGTGCAGAACAAGCGGACCATGCAGGAGAGATGCAGATCAAACAATTTATCATAAATTATGAATGACAAAATTAGTTCAAAACTATAGATTATATATTAAAAGAATAAAATTATACCAAATATCAAATAAAATATTTTAAATGTTGTACAATCAGCCGAAATGTTTATTGCATTTTTCATAAGATGCTTGTACGTCTTCTATTTGCGTTTTAGTTGATCAAAATTATTTTTGAAGAACAAAAATGTTAATATTAAATTCTTTGTTGATATTTATATATAGAAATGGAGATCAAACAGATTAAATAATTTATTATAAATTATAAATGACAAAATATGTTCAAAACTATATATCTTATATTAAAATAATAAAAATTACACTAAATATCAAAAATAATATTTCAGATTTTATAGGTTCAGTCGAAATGTCTGTAAAACTTTTATTAGATGCGCGTACTTCTTCTTATTATTAATTATTTTAAAATATAAAAAAATATTAATTATTTTTTTGCTGACTTTTATGTAGAAAAAATTATATTTTTCGTGGAAAATATTGTGGTTTTTGGCGATTATACATCATGCTTATAATTTTAAACTGACACAAATAATATTAATGTGAACTATATAGTTTGAGTTAATAATTGTACATTATTTATAAAATCAAATAAATATATTTCAAAGTTAAGTGTTTTGTAATTTGCAATAAAACTATTTATTAGCTAAAGGAAAAAAAAAAGCAGATCAACACCACCAAATATAAGCGGATGACTGCTTTTTCTACTAAAAGACAAAAAAAATTGAACTGCATGCAGATCTCCCGCTTGAACTGTTTTTACAAACAAAAAATGGTTAAAGGTAAACATATTGCAGGAGAACTGCCTATTGCGGGAGAACTGCATGGTGTGCCCTTATCATGCCCCTCCCATTCATAACCATTGTCGAAAGTTTCAAAGGTAGGACTAGACATTTTATCTGTTAAATTTGATTTTATTCGTTATTCATTTAGATTTGATCCGAAAATTTCAAATATTCATAAATTTTTGAAGCAAAGCAAATATTAAAATTAAATATCCGTTAAAAGCGAATAAAACCACAAATACTAAACTTTTGGGAAGTGAATATTCGATCCGATCCGGCAATATATTAATACATGTATATCTTGATTATATTTAAAGTTTTAAATGTATAAAATTTATAATTATTATTCTAACATTTGATTTGACAAATTCTATTCACATTATTACCTATATAAAAGTATTACATAAGAGAAAGAGAAAATAATTATGACAGTTATTGAGTTTTTGAAGTTATTGTTAACTAAATTTAAAAAAATTTACAAAATACATAGATTCACTACTTCTTTTAATTTTTATCTTTTATATCTTACAAAAAAAAAATATTTTACAAAAAAAAAGTGTATTTAATATTATTTGTATTAATTCAAACAGATGAGATATTCATAAGTATTCGTAAATATCCGCAAATATCTATTTATTTTTTGGATATCCGTTTTTCCGAATATCCGTATTATACCGAAGGAAAGCAAATCAAAAATTAGATATATAAGACATACGAACCAAATCAAAAAATACTTTCAAAAACTCTGATATCCGATTCGTGCCCAGACCTATTTAGGGGTGCGCGTGTATGTGTGTGCACATTTTTAGGGTATAAACATTTTTTAATCTTCATGATCCAAATCTCCATGATGAAATAGTATGATGGATCCATATCTCTGGTGTAACGTGTGGAAAACATATTTTTAAAAAAGTTGTTCTTGGATTCACCTTCAAGAGTAAATTTAAAAATTCACCAACCAATATGATTATATTATTATATATTTAATATTTTAAAAACAAAATATTGTCAAATTATATTATATTTTAAAATAAAATATAAAAATAAATAAAAATAGTAATAGTTACAAAAATATAATTTTTCCTATTTATCCACAAGAACTATCATATATCATCAGATCCACCAGAACTGTCATATAGCATCAGATCTACACCAAATTATGACCTAATGCTAGATCCCCACGAATTGAAAATTGTAAACTTATTTCTCCCCGAATCAATATTTCAAAACTTAGTTACCCACATACGATGGTTTTAATTGGTTTATTCCTAATCAAACATCTTAAAATCAGTTAAACCAAACCGAAATTCATTTTTTGTATACTTTTTTATCAGTTTCCATTGGCGATGTATTTTTGTTTTCTAATGAAGAAAACAAAATCTTCTTCCATTGTAAAATAAACCTATTAAATTCCCACCTGAATCACCGTAAACATACTTATATAAACATTTTAATGTGTTTATTTCACGACAGAAGAAGATTATGGTTTGTTCATTAGAAAACAAAAATACATCACAAATGGAAACTAATAAAAAATTATAAAAAAATTGGATTTTAGTTTGGTTTACTTAATTTTAAGATGTTAGGTTAAGAATAAACAAATTAAAACCATCGTATGTGGGTAATTAAGATTTGAAGTATTGATTGAGAGAGAAATAGGGTTGCAATTTTCAATTCAAGGAGATCTAGCATGAGGTCATAGTTTTGTGGAGATATGATGCTATATGATAGTTCTCATAGATAAATAGATCGTCTACCCTTAATTTTGTTAACAAATTAGCAAAATAACTAAATCCTAAATTCTAAAGCCTAAACCCTTAGGTAAATTATAAACCCTCGGATAAATCTTAAACACTAAATCACAAACATTAAACATTAACTTTTAAAACACTAAACCCTTAATCCTAACCTGTAAACCTTAGATAAAAATCAATAAAATTTAAATAATTTTAATGTTATCAACAAAACATTAAGCTCTAAATACTAAACACTAAACACTAAACACTAAATCTCAAATGCTGAACTCTAAACCTTTAGATAAACGATAAATCCTACGATTTGCAATTTATTCAAGGGTTTAGGAATTAGAATTAGGTTAGTATTTTTAAGATTTAGTATTTAGTGTTTAAGGTTGATCTGGGGACTTAGGGTTTAAGATTTAAGATTTATGATTTAGGATTTAGTGTTTTGCTTATGGCGTTAAAAGTGTTTTAAATTTTTTTTATTTTTTTGCAACTATTAATATTTTTTTATTTTTACTTTTTTATGTTAAAAACATAATTTAATCTGACAATATTTTGTTTCTTTTTTTAAAAGATATTAAATATGTAATAATATAACCCTATTGATTGGTGATCTTACAGATCCACGTGAATCCAAAAATAAATCTTTTTCTAATACTAAATAACAGTTATATCATCATATAATCCCTAATTACACTATATATGATCATAAATTACATGTAACAGTTATATATTGATGAATAATTTTTTGGATAATGTTTCATGGTGAAGTTTTCCTCGAAACACTTAGATCGATGGACGATTATTTCTATATGACATCTTCGATAGATATGCTATCTATAACAGATGACCGCAACGGACAATTCTATCTATAGTATTCTAAAACCTCCGATAAAATCATATCCTATTATGTACAAAAAATTTGTATTATCTGGTATTTCAACCCAGATCTGAATATAGAAGTTTTAATCTTAACAACTAGGATACATTCCACGCGGAAAACAGATTGGAATGTGCATTACTCATCTTATACCTATAGAGTAACATGTTACAGGTGGTACCTACTACCTACTGGTGCATAATCAAGTTATATTGGTTTATCATCCAAGCGTAGTTGGTTTAGTGATCAGGGAAAACTACTTATTTGCGCATTAAGTAGAAAATATATTTAACGTTATTATCAAGAGGTAGAGTTAGATCCAAAAAAACTAATAGAGAGAGAACACCCGAACCAAAAAAATCTAGTTTGTCGAGAAATAATAGAAAACTAAGGGTTTCGTATGATAATATATATCTAGAAAGATATAGTAAAAGTTATCCATTTTTTCACATGTATCATCAAGAGTCACCGTTGGATCTAAAGAAATACAAAGTTAGAACTGATAATTAGGTTCGGTTCATTCTATATTGTCATCTAAAGCAAAAACACATTTTATGCAACATGTCTACCCACTCTATTTTTTGTTCAAAAATAGAATTTAGATTTAAAAGGTTTCAATTTATTATTTTTCATTCTATAATAGAGCTAAAAAAAGTTTACTTAAACAGAATAGTCTATTTACTTTTCGTCTGTTTCTCTATTTTTTTATTATAAAGTAAAATATTATCGAAGTAAAAATTAACTCTATTTTGAAAAAGAAGTATAGAGTGAGTCATTAGAGAAGATCTAAGCATTATGTTTATTGTATGTTTCAGACCTTTTATACAACTTTATCGTTTCAAGTTAATATATCGTGACCTTTAATCCAAACTAGATTTTGACCCGCGCTTGAAAATCGCGGAAATTTTTTATGATTAAAAATTTATATAATTGAGTTTTGTCTTAATTTAAAGAATGTTTTGGTATAAAATTAGTTTACCAAAATTTGTGGTGATAGTTATTTTTCACTAGTTTTTAGTTTCATTTTTTATTTTTAGATTTTGTTTTAAATTTTGGTTTTCGGTTTTTAGTTTTTAAGTTTCTATTTTTGATTTTCAGCTTTTGGTTTGGATTTTTAATTTTTAGACCCGCTGAGTTAGTTTGAACTGATATTACCAACAGATAAATCTCAATTAATCGAACATGTAATTTAAAACTGAAAAGATGACAAAATAATTTTCTAGAAATTTTGAAATAGTTTATTTTGTAAATAAAAAAAAAGCAAAAAATATAACTTGCGTTTTCAGCTTTTGGTTTTGGATTTTAGTTTTTAGATTTGGTTTTTGGTATTGCTTTACATTTTTTTTTAAATCTGTAAATTATTTAAGAAAACTAAAACAATAAACTATTTAAAAGTTACCATTAAAATTTATCAAGATAGAGTGATTGTTATTTAAAATAAAAAATATTAATATGTTTTAAAGTACATGATTTAAATAAGTGATTAATAATAGATAATTTTGTTTTGTTGAAAATATTAAATATTTTTGCGCTAAAAAATATTAACATGTTTTAAAGTACATGATTTGAATAAGTGATTAATAATAGATAATTTTGTTTTGTTGAAAATATTAAATATTTTTGGGCCTGAAAATAATAATTGATTTTTGACCCATTAAGGTGGAAAGTTTATATAATGCTTTTGGAGTTTTTTTTTAATATTAAGCCCAAAAACCAAACAATTAAATGTCATAAAACAAAAGTAATCTCAAAACTCTATTCCATAAATAACCTCCGGTTTAATTTAAGTAATGCGGTTCAACCAACTATATAACTTGTATTATTTGTAACACTCTAGAAAGGGTCCAAATTTAAATAACAACTTGTATCAGTAGATAAAAAGAATGACTCTATTTTAATAGAATAGATGGGATATGTTAATAATTTCAGACTTTTGGATGAGGGTATAATTTGGAAGCAAATAATATGGACTTTTGGATAAACTAAATAACATTTCTGATTCAGAAATCTATTTTTCTTTTTTTAATTAATGATTTCTTTTTGGGAGATCATTTTGAAAAATAATTTATTTGTTAAATAATTAACAAAAATAAAATTAGTTTTGTAGATAAAGAGTAGAAAGAGACAAGAAAATAAAAGAGAAGAGAGAATGTGATAAAAATTAGATAATGGATTATTATTTTTGTTTGTTATCTCACCTAATTTTCCTTTGAAAAAATGGAGAATGTTTCCGTCCATATGTATACAAAAAAAACTCCTAATTTGATAATGAACCAAAACACACCTTCCAATTTTTTTCTTCATGTTTCTCTCTTTCGTCTCTGTAAAAAATTAATCTTTCTTTTTTCTTTGGTTGGTACACAAATAACCCCTTGAAAATTTGGTAACGAATATAAAAACAGAAAGAGACAAAATGGTCTCTTAGAAGTTAGAACAACATAGAACCTCTTATGATAAGCTTCTGCCATTTGGTATGCGTAGGGGATATAATTAGTTTATTATTATCGTTACTATTATTTTTATATCTTTCTTGTCAATATGTGTTGGTTGATGGATTCAGGATCAAGTTCGCCTATTATTCCTGGATATGCTTTGGATTTGAAAGTACTGTTTCATCTGAAATTCTCAGCTCTTGACTTAACAATGATATAATCATTATTCATTAACCAAAACAAAGTCTTGATGGATTCTTTAAGACTCACCTTCAGGCCACGTGAATAAGAAAGAAGAAAGACTTGACCATGTATTGGAGTAACTCAGATTCTCGATCGGTAAACCATATCTAAAGAGGAGCAAAAGACTTATTAGTTACTTGCAGGCTCGGCCCAGAGCATAGAAAAAGTAAATCATTGTTTAGGGCTCAAAAATTTGTGTAGTTTTTTTAGATTTAGATAAAAAAAAAATTATAAATAAATGGACTATTTTTTAAATTGGAATAGGACCTCTGCTGGGTATATACCGACTCTTGTTACTTGTGAGCAAAATTAGTTATGACAATATTAATTTCAAAGCTTTGTTTAAGGTTTGTATTTAGTTTGTAGAGTTTACGGTTTTGTTTTACTCCTTTCATTTCCAAAAGTAAGATTTTGAGACGATTCAAATATATGATATATAACATATTTGCATGGTTTTGATCATCTTATCTTGTGCATATTGATCATATAGGATAGTATTTAAGCATGTTTAGGATGCATGTCATTGCATATGCACTTATCAGGTGTTGAAGATAGAAGATGATAACCATGAAACCATTAGAAGTGTGTTGGAGTCAATAATGGTGATTTTTGAGTCGGGAGGAGATTTTTCCAAGTGTCACAGTGGCTTTTTGGTCCCCAGCGGCCTAATGGACATGTCATGACGCAGCTGGGAAATTATATTTCTGGTGAAAAGAGAAGATTCTCAATCGGCAATCTGTAGCGGTGTGTGTAGCCACTGATAACAAACCACGAAGAAGATGAATATTTGGCTAGGGTCCCAGCAGCCTTTGCACCCAGCGGCCAAATGTCACTTTGACGAAATGCCGCTCCAAACCCCCCAGCAGCCTCAGCATGCCATGATGGATCTTTTTACCCTTTTGTTTTCGAGTTGATTCAGGTTTGTTGGGTTGACCTGGTTCGTGTTTAAGCTAGTATAAATACATTTTAGACCTAATTTAAGGACTTATCTTGTGTTTTCTCAAAAACAAAGAACATATTTGGTGAAAGATCAAAACTTTAGCTTCTTATCATCTTATTCTCTTTTGTTATTTGAGTAAACTTGATCACTAATGATGTCTAATGTACAATCATTCATTGTGGATAGGTTATTCATGTATATTAGTGAGTATACATCTTTGGATCCATTGGCTAGGGTGATTAGGGTGATTAGGGGAATATCTAGGGTGATTAATGTTAGATTTACTTATATCCTTGCTAGTTGAGTGCTCTTAATGCTAGGTTAGTGTTGGCCACACTAATCTAGAGCCTTAGACATTTCATCATGACAAGTGCTCAATAAAATGCCTGCACCAAATCTTCTTAGCTCTTACACTAGTTAACCAAAGACATTTGATGCTAGGAAGTCTTAGATAGTTAATAAACTCAGTCTTAATGATTGCTTGAGTTAGTTAAACCAAAGATATTTGTTGTTTGATTAAATAAGCAAATGAACATTTTTCTTGACAAAGAACTTGCTTAGTAATGTTGTTTAGACTTAAGGATGCATTGTGATTGATTGCTTGCCACTCCTAGATTGAATCCTAGTCACCTAAAATCAAATCCCTATGCTCATGAGTCTTCTTTAATCTTCTTGAATTAGAGTTTAAGTTTCATTTTAGTTTTATTAGTACTTGTCACTTGAAACAGCACTCATTTGATTGCATTTAGATTAAGTAAATACTTGTATTCTCATTGCCTCAAAATGACTTGGGCTTGGATTTGACATCCTTTATACTACTTTGATTTAGGATCTAAAAAATCCTTATCAATATATTAAAAATATATTTATTTAGTTTTATTATACACTTTTCAATAACTTTGAACAAATGATATTTAGTCAATTCAAATATTTTTAATTAATGTATCTTAAAAGTATGTAAAAGTACCTCAAAATATAGAGAATCTAATTTTATGAAACAACAAAAAATCTGAAAAAAAATATTTTCTGGAATGGAGGGAGTAGACTATATATTTTCTTCAAATAGTAATAAACTGTTGATTTTGTATATATGTATTATTTTCTTGGTAATTGCATAATTCTTCATTCTTTTTAATTGAATGGGTGTGTAAGCTAATGCATGTGGCATAGTCTACTTTCGGGAACAAGGATAAATATCTTTTGAAACTATTTCCAATGCCTTTTTTTTTCTTGAAACTTCAGAAGAAATATGAGATTTTTTGTTTGTAGATTTTCAGTTTTATGGTCGATTTAATTTTTCGCTTAACAGACTTCTCTTTGCCAAGTGAATTTTGTTGTGTTTCTCAATCTAAAATCGAGCGTTTATTCACAGGTTTCATTTTGTTACCTCTAACTTTGGCTCGTGACTAATAAAGGTCTAACCAGTTTAGATCAAATTTTGGTAGTGGCACTCCCAGATTTCATTTCAATCCCCAATGATCTCTTCTCAATCGAAAAATCTACTATGAGTTATGAGAATAACTTAATGTTTGCTATACTGCCAAGAGATTATTTTCAAAAAACAAAGCACGAATTAGGCATCAGCGTCCGAATACTCATTTGGGCTTGGATTGAGTATTGCGGTATTGGGATTTAATACTAGTATTAATTTGCGCTTACAAAACACAGAAATAGTTATTTTCCAAATTTCTATAAAGTTTTGTTACTAATAAAATTCGTTTTCATATAAGATAATATAATTTATTTACAAATGTGTTGATTGTTTATGTTTATAAAATATGCAAAAATTTAAGACATGTGTTAATCTATTGATTTTACGCACATAAATAGATTATTACATCATATTATTAATTTCTATTTATTTTTGTTATGTGTTATATTTTAAGGTTTATATAGTTCAGGATTCTTCAATAAAGGTATAGGATTTTTATGATTCTGTTAATGGGCTTAAATAAAGAAAATGTTAATTATAACAAATATCATCGATGGGCATGGTGGGATAAACTGTTTCCATGAGCCATGTAATTCGTAGAGATTAATATTTGAAATCAAATTAGTTTCTGGTTGGCCAAATTTTAGGTTGTGCAAATATTAAAGAAAAAAAATTAAAAAGTAATGGTATTCTTTCACAAATACCTCAGAATACTATGGGTATAATCCTAATATAGATTATGTTTTAATAGTATAGATAATTAACCACCAATTTTAATGAATTTCTTTTTTTTTTAGAGAGAAAAGTTACCTCTCTACTCCTTCAAGCTTCTGAAATTTCAGAAGAAGTATGATACTTTTTGTTTGTAAATTTTCAGTTTTATGATCGATTTAACTTTTCGCTTAACGAATTTCTCTTTGCCAAGTGAATTTTGGTGTGTTTCTCAAGCTAAAATAGAAAGTTTATCCAGAGGTTTCATTTTGTTACCTCTAACTTTGGCTCGAGACTAATAAAGGTCTAATCAGTTTAAATCAATTTCGGTACTGGCACTCTCATATTTCACTTCAATCCCCAATGATCTCTTCTCAATCGAAAAATCTACTATAAATTATGAGGGTAACTTTATGTTTGATAGACCGAAAGAGAATATGTTTAATAAACAAAGCCAGAATTAAACATGAGTGTTTGGGGTACTCATTTGGGTTTGGATTTAGTATTTTAGTATTGGGAATTAATAATCATTCGTGTATATTTTACATATCACAATGGGTTTGGATATTTTTAGTTTGGGTTTGGTCATTTTGGTCGAGTTTGGATATTTAGATTTTGAAAGCAAAAATTCAAAAAATTTATTATTCAAATTTTCTCAACTTAAATTTCATTACTAACTTAACTGACTTTCTAATTTTTAATAGTTTTGGATGATTAATAAGTTTGAAATATAAATACATTTTATTATGGTTGTTGTTTTGAGATTGGATGCAACTTTTTATAATACATAAAAAAAGAAGCTTAACATGCATTTTAATTGAATAGCAAATCGGTTTTCTTCAATTATATGAATATTAATATTGAGCCATGTGAAACATCAATATAAATATTTTGAATAAAATGAGAGAAGTAACCTAGGAATTAAGGTTAAGTATACATATGTTCGTTTATCTTTAGATATCCATTCAGTCAGATATCTTGTTACCAAAGAAACATATTCACCTCATTAAAAGTACCATCTCAGCAGATTCTTTGTGATCCTTCTAATGCCAGATCCACAATCTGCAAATGATTTTTCTGGAAGATCTGATTGCTTGCTCATTAAATTTGTGTAGTTGAAGCAAAAGACGGAACCATCTCCGTCGCTACTGCATTTGCCGATCACCAACGAGGTATGCATGCACTTTGATGTATTGTATGATATATTCCCCCAATTCTTATATTTGTCATATCCCTTGTGATTTTGAATGTTTTACTCTATCATGACTCTCTATGTTTTCCACATTTTTATTTAGTTTGAATATTGTATCACGGTATTTATGTTTCTACTTTTGTATTTTTGATCATTTGTGCAAGACAGTGACCACAACTTCCTAACCCAAACTGTTGAAAAATCTTACAAAAGAGTTGACTGTGGTGATGGTGGCCCTTTTGGTGCCGTTATTGTTCACAAGAATGAGGTTGTCGCTAGCTGCCACAACATGGTTTTGAGATATACTGACCCTATTGCACATGCTGAAGTCACAGCCATTAGAGAGGTATATACTATTGATGACTACATTTATTGCACTCTCTTTGCTCTGGAATCTTGTAACATTGCATGCATTAGTTGTTTCTAACAATGATATAAAATCCATTTGTGAAATACGCAGGCATGCAAGAAACTTAACCAAATCGAGCTATCAGAATTCGAGATTTACGCTCATGTGGGCCTTGTCTTATATGTTTCAGAGCCATCCATCTCTCTAGACTCAAGGTAAAGTACATAATTTGTTTAGTTGTTGAATTTGTGTAGTTATGCAACAACGAAACAAAAGGATCCTCAACTGCTAATATGAGAGACAAGATGAATGTGTCATTATATTTTTATGATTTAAAATTCCGTCTCTTTAGAAGGTATTTCTTTTTTTATAACTCTTATTTTATTATTTAAATAGAAGTTAATCCTCATGGAGGAAGTTTGTTACAAAGCGTGCATTTGATGAAGTTCTTGCTAGGCGATCTTCTATCTTATTACCTTCCCTCTTTATCCAATGAAATTTGACATTTTCAAACTTTTGTATCCACCATTTGATATCACGAACCCAGTTGTAGCCATCAAAGTGAAGAGCCAAAAAATTCATGACATCAGTTACTCGTTTGCAGTCTCCTTCTAAAATTATATTCCTGTAAACCTTGATCCAACAATGTTGAATTGCCATTAATATTGCTTGAAACTCACTTTCCAGAGAATTATTTACCCTCTTTGTACCTTTATAAACACCTTGTGAATCCCTTAACACCCATCCTGCTTTCGCAGCAAGTTGGTATGATTGAAATGATCCATCAAAATTACACTTGATCCAGCCATCCATTGGCTTTTTCCATTTCACATCATGGGAATTTCTGCTTACTTTACAAAGCTGACAAGTATGATGAGTATAGTTCTTTTGCATACCGCAATATTGTTCTCCACTAAATGCGTTTATGTTGAAAAATCAGAATATTTCTACTCTTCAACAATCTCCAAATGATCCATATATATTGACAATTCTTGTAAGTGAACTAAACGTGAAGATGTAGAATACATCATACATGCTTCAGTCTTCTCCTCCAAAGTGGTAGTGTTACTGTTAATGATCCCACTTGAAACACCCGATGCTCTCCAAATCCCTTTTGCATAATTGCATTCAAAGAAGAGATGTAAATCTGCTCCTTCACATCGATCACACCTCTTAAATAATGTATCCTGAGTGATATGTCGTCTTCTCAAGTTCTCTCCTGTTGTTAAACTTTTGGTAATCAATCTCCATAGAAAATGTTTTATCTTTTCAGGCCCCTTAGTCTTCCAGACTTTATGTTTTAAATCACTCTCTATAGAGGTAGAAAGGATAATATTATCAGTAGTCAGAGGTATAGCAAGCTAATACCCAGATTTAACAGTATATACCATCCGCATTGTAATTCCAACCCATCAAATCTTGTATAGCATGCATACTAATTTTGATAGACTTTATATTTTCAATATCCTCATCCACAACGAACTCTTGTAATTTGTTACTATCCCAATCACTTGCATCATGATTGAATAATAACTGGATCATATCTTCCATATTCTTTCTCCTCATGCTCTTGGTGGTCTAGGAGGATGCTCCGGAAGCCATGAATCTGACCAAATATCGATCAATCATCCATTACCAACTACATATCTCATATCTTTCTTTATCAATTATTTCCCAAACAGAATTGATTTCCAAGCATAAGAAGGCTTTCTCTTGTGAACAGCCTCCAAAATGCTACAATCTGAGAAGTAACGAGCCTTCAGTAGCCGAGCCATCAAACAAGAAGGATTTTGAAGTATTCTTCAAACTTGTTTACCAAGAAGAGCCTGATTAAACGCTTCTAAGTCTCTGAATCCTAAGCCTCCTTCTCTTTTTGGAACACTAATTCTTTGGCAAGCATACCAATGGATTCCTTTCTTATCACCTTATCCCCACCAAAATTTGGCCAATATTCCATTTATTACTTCACAGACTTCCTTTGAGAGTCTAAAAACATTGACGGAGTATATAGGCATAGCCATTGCAATCACTTTGAGTAATACTTCTTTCCCTCCATGTGACATATTTTTCATCTTTGGGTAACTGCTTTAACTTTATTTATAATGTCATTAAACATCTCAGACTTCTAACTTGCAAACTGTTCTGGCAAACTCAAATACTTTCGAATGCCTTCATCATTGTGAATGTCTAAGATGTTCCTTACCATTGTTCTTGTTGTGCCTAAAACCTTTTGAACAAAGGCTATAAATGACTTACCATAATTAATGGCTTGTCCAGAGATAGCCTGATATCTTGCAAATATGTTTTTTTAACTTCAACGCAGCTCTTTTATTGGCTAGTGAGAAGAAGAGTGAATCATCGGCAAATCATAAATGATTTACTGATGGGGCTTGGTTAGCAATCTTGATTGCATTCAAAGATCGGTTTGCCATTGCTTGATTCATCATATGAGAAAGAACCTCAGCACACGTGATGAAAAGATAAAGAGACAGAGGATCTCCTTGTCTTATTCTTCTTTGTGGTGTAATATAACCTTTTCGTGCTCCATCAATGAAGACAGAATACTTAACTATTGTGATACAAGACATAATCCATCCGACCAGTTTCTCATCGAATCATGTCTGCTGCATAGTAACTTCAAGAAATCACCACTCTAACTGATCATAAGCTTTGGTGATATCAGTTTTCACCATCATATATGAAGTTGCTTGTCTCTTACAGGCTTTTAGACTATGAAAGACTTCATGAGCGACCACTATATTTTCAGTAATCATTCTTTCAGGGATGAAATAAGCTTGATTTTCAGAGATGATTCTGTGGAGATGAACCTTCAATTGATTTACAAGAAATTTAAAGAAGATATTATAAGACACATTACAGAGGGCTATGGGCCTAAATTATGTAATCTCTGAAGGGGAATAAACCTGGTATCAAACACAAATTTGTGTGATTGTGTTGCATATCAATTCCTTCTCCTTCAGAAAACTTCTCCACCTCTTGCATAATCTTATCTTTAATATCATCTCAAAAGTTTTGATAGAAGGCTGCTGATCCATCTGGACCTGGTGCTCTATCTGCTCTCATATCAAATATAGCAATCTTGACCTCCTCCTCTGTTACCATTTTAGTCAAATACTGATTTATCTCTATAATAACTCTTTGAGGAAAACCTTCAAAAACATCACTAAATATTGCTTGATCAACCTGTTCTGCGGCGTACAAATTCTGAAAATATATCTCTGCTACATTAGCAATTTCTTTTTTCCCCCTACGAATGACTCCATTCTCATCCTGAATAGAAGTTGAAAATACTTTGTATTGCGATCTCTAGCATGTAACCACATAACACGACTTTTCTGTTTCCAAAAAATCTCATCTTCTAGATAGGCCTGATGTAGTTGATCCTTGACATTATTCTGTTCCTGAAAAGATGATGAAGTCGATACAGTTAACTGATCAAGTTGTTTTCTCAAAATGTTTGTTTTCTCACTCGCATTGTTTCTATTATTCCTCTTCCATTGAGAAATTTTTTGTCTGCAACTTGTGAGTCTCTGTATCACTGGTACGTGTAACAACTGAGACTTACCCATGCCTTTCCAGCCTCGTTTTACTGTATCTTGAAAACCATCTTTATTCACCATTCGACTATCATATCTGAAAAACGCCGTGGTTCCTCTCTTTCCATCAGAATAAATGTCACCAGAGGCCGATGATCAGATTCTCCAACCTCAAAAACTCAGTATGTGAAACAGGATAAGAGTTAAACCATTCACTAGTAGCCATTGATCTATTCAAACAACACTGAACATGATGTGTTCGTCTCTTTCCAACCCAAGAAAATCAGTTTCCTAGTGTTTGTAGATCAGTAAAATCACATAATCTCATCCTTTATCGAAAGTGATGAAACAAAATCTCAAGTCTCACTTTGCCACCTATTTTTTTCATGATTTCCTAAAATTTCATTGAAATCTCCTTGAATCAACCATGGAGTGTTCCTTTTCGTCAGACTTAACCGTATCAATTTCTCCTAAGTATGTTTCCTATGTGTTGGATTAAGATGCCCATACAGGAAGAAATAAAATAACTGAATTTCGTTAAACGAAATAATACAATCTACTAGATTTGCTAACTGACTGGAAACAGAAAGATAAGCATGGTGCTTATGAAAGATAAATAAACCACCACCAATCCCTATTAGTGTTACAATAACTGAATTCAGAAAATCTAACTGAACACCCACATCTCTGACATAGTCATCTTGTTGTTTTATTTCCGAAAGGCAAATGATGTCCGGAAGATATTTCTTGTTTAACTCCTTTGGGCGTCGAACTGGTGAGTCATTGCCTAGACCTTGACAGTTCCAACTGATTGTCCTCATGGAGGCAGTGGTGGTTGTGGGCCCACCGCGCCTCTTACCATACTTGTTTCATCAATCTGCCTTCATTAACTATAGCTTCTTGAACTTGTCCTTCCAAAGTAGTTTCTCTCTTACGCTTCGCCTAATTATCTCCATTTGCTTCTCCTATCTCTCTGCTTGTAGTAAACATTGAGTTAACATTCGCTTCAAAGAGCTAAGTTGTCCTCTTCGAACTCGAGTCCTTCTCACCAGCTTTAATCCCAAAATGATCAATGGGAATGAACATTTCTTCATTATTGATGTCTTGGGAAAACATGGTTTTCTTTCCCGCTTCATTCCAAAGCTCATCGTCATCAGCTTCTTCTTCCAGTGCAGCAATGTTCCTTTCATATTCTTCTTGAACAAGATCATTCATCACCTCTACTGCTTATGCCTCCTTCTCTTCATTGATTTCCTCTATCACAATCCCTTGATTTGGAACTCTGACCTCCTCTTCTTCATCCTCACCAATATCATCTTCTTCTTCTGAATCATCACCTCCATCTTGATTACCCCCACCACCATTTTGGATGACACATGCTCCGGTATCATGCATGAGAAGTCCACAAACTTCACAAAAACCTCGAAATCGTTCATATTGAAACTTGAGAAGGGTGGTGACACCCGGAGCAAACATAAAGATCCTTTGGAAGCAGTGAGGATGAGCAACATTCCAGTTCAACCGGATCCTAACAAACTCTAGACGGCCACCAACGTTTTCATTGTAATCCATCTGAATGTATTGGTCCATGGCCCTTGCAATATGCACTATGACCTCACGATTCATATACTTGAGTGGAATGCCCCTGACTTGAATCCAAAATAGAATGAAATTAAGTAATTCCATGTCCATCAAAGAAGTCCTTCGTTGAAGCACCAACATACGGTCCGCAAACGCTCATGGACCTCTACGCAACATGGTCCATAGCCCCCTCGGAGGGGAACACAAACTGGAATCTTTTATCCTCCAAGATTCTTCCACGGACCAAGCCTTCAAGTCCCCAGTTTCTTGGCCTTGTTGCCAGAATTGCATGGAGATTCAATTGTTGAGACATAAGAGGGCACCTCACAATGATGAAACGGTTCTCTTCCGCTGCTTGTCTTACCACTTCCATCAGTAATTGAAATGGAGGATCAGAAGCCCCCAAATCAGTATATAGCAAACTTCTTCGTATATCCTCCGCTATTGCACCTAACTTCGATTTGTATCTCTAGATGAAGAAAATAAATTTTGCTAAAAACTCGAGAAAAATTGATAATAATCTATCCTTTTCAATGTCGATTTAAATATATCTCGTCCTTGGAACCGTTCATCATGATGGTAAGTAACTTCCTTCATGGAGATAATGGACATAGCAGAAAAAGATCCACTAGAAACTTTCCCATTACTGTCATCAACACCCTCAACCACCAAAATCGTGACAAGAAATATGAGTAAACCTTTTGAATCACCTTTGTCATCGTCATTTTTATTTACGATTTATTAACGATAAATTACAACAAACATGAAATCTGAGAAATATTCGATTTTTATTTTCTCAAAAAGGAAACTAAAGATATCATTATTGCTTTTGATCTCTCTCTCTCTCTCTCTCCACTTTAGAAGGTATTTCTTTCTATTGAACCTCTAGTGTAAAACGTATTTTCTAATAATCTAAAATAAAAATCTTTGGTATAAATTATCTATGAAATCTATACTATTAAGGAAGAATCTCTCGTAAGATTATATCCTTGGTTTTCGAAGATAATTACAGATCATGCTATTCCCCTTATTTAAAGCTAGCAATATTAATTATCTTTTAACAAAAATACTATAAATTCATTTTTAAACATTTAAAACTTTAAAATCAAGATATAGTTACCAAAATAATGATAGGTGTATTTTAATATGGGCATGATTTATTTACTACTTTCATTATCTCATCACTATATCTCATAAAACGAACCAATACAATATCAGCCAATAAACAATAGCTTCTCTATAGTTTAGACTTCATTGTATTATTAATATTTTTTGACAAGCTTGAATAGTTGATGCTTCAATACAAACAAATTTTTGTGACATATAATGAATTTGAAATACAAAACTAAACCATAAACCTATATTCTTAAATTTTATACAGTTTTTATATATTCGTCAAATCTACGCATATCTATATTATTTAATAAAAACTGAAACCGATTTGGAAATACAAAGTTAGAAATGGATTTTAATCTAAAAAGATTTAGAGATTTAGAAAAAAAAAATATCTATGCATATATATATATAGGTAACAAAATTTAATGCATAATGAGAACATTTATTTAGGTAACAAAAATCTCTACTTTTATATGTATTATCAATTTAGAAATGTATTTTAAAACATTTTAATATATTTTCTGTTTTTTTGTCTACCTAAAAGCTTGAATAATATACAAAATAAATTCTTTATCCCATTTTATCATCAAAAAATCAAAATTATTTGTTCATAATGATTAAATAATATTATAAATTATATCCAAATTGTGAAGAATATTCTTATCAACATATGTTAAATACTAAAAAATCATTAATGTCAAAAATAGATGCATCACACATTGTAATTTTACATTAAATTAGTTAAAATCATTAACTCTAGTTACCGTTCGACTGTGGATCCGAGTACAAAAACACTTCTAAAATTATTAAAACCACTACAAATATAGAATAGTAAATTATTCCAAAAACTGTCAAATAAATGTTATGTCTCACCCACTCAGTAATGTAATTCTTATAAATGCACACAAGATGATATTGTAAGACAAAAATATACATACAAAAACTCATATACTAATTGATAAATTCTTATTGTTTTAAAAAATCAAAAATTTCTTCGATATAATACATTTTTTTATTAAAGAAAATCAAAACACTAATTCATATCAATAATTTTTATTGATCCAAAAAAAAATCCGCGCTTTCAAAGCACAGATCAAAACCTACTTCATATTTTTCATATTTTATAACAAGAGGATTCTGATAGAATTGTACAAATATTTATATGAGAGAATATATCTAATAACCATGGATTTGTTAAAATTTTTATAAATAAAGAAAAAAAAACAAAATTTTATGAAATTCCTAATTCAATAAATCCTCCTTAAACTACTAGTTAATAATTAAAGAACCACTAAAATCATATTATTGTTTTTTTGAAAAAAAATAAAATCACAGTATTGGATTATACGACATTATTTTTCTCTCGTTTCTTTCTTCATTCGTTCTCTGGTTTCACCAAAAGAAAAAAAAAATCAAGCTCGCCTTCTCCAACTAAAATATTATTACTAATTGTACAATTATAAAAATAGAAACTAAAATAAAAGTTAAAACTCTTCTGCCACAAGTGGCCAAAGAGATGCAAATGCGAGAACTACTGAAAAAAATCTCAAGTCATCATAAATATAGAAAAGACAGATGAAAGGTTCCTTCTAACTTTTAACGGTTCTTCCGAATCTTTCTCAGTCTCTCTCGCTCTTCTTCTTGTGCTATCAGCTGCGCTTCTTTTTCATCTTCCTCCCTTGCAATTCTCGCACTGCATTGAGCAAATCCCAACACAAACCGTTAAGAACTATAATATATAACAAGAAACAAATGATTCAAACTCAAGAACAAAACAGATGTTGTACCTTCGTCTCTCTTCCTTCATGATGTCGTCAAAGTTAGCTTCCATGTTTCGGTCATCATCGTCACGCCCAGCATAACGATTGGTACTGAGATTATTGAAACACAAAAGTGTCAGGATAATAATATGTTAACGGAACTGAGAGTCTCGAGGAAAGTTAGAAGCAGTACTTGAACATCTGTCTAATCATGCTCAATGCCTTGGCATCTTCTGACATTATTGCAGGCTTCTTTTTCTTCAGTGGCCTCCTATCATCATGCATATCACGCTGTAGAGGTCTCTTGGGAGCCGGTTTACTCATCATCTGTAAAAGTTCATATACAAATTAGTGCCCACGCTAATATATATAAAGTAGATAAAGAAAACAATGTCAAAAATCATTATACCTGGTGTCTTGAGGTAGGCACTGGTTGTTTTGGGATCATTGGGGATGTGGTAGGGTCACGAGAAACCTTTCTCTGTTCTCCCAGCCGTTGTCTGGGGTCAGATGACATTGGTCTAGACGAGGACGGTCTTTGAGCACTTTGAAGAGAACTCTTTCCCGCCGAGATGGAGGGCTTTCTCTCCAACGAAGGCTTAGAAGGTAAAGGTCTCGCTGTGGACCCTGACCGACCAGGACCAGTTCCATTGCTGCTGATGTTGCTCATCTGCCTCCTATGATCCACCGGCACCTTCCCAGGAGCTGATCTTTGGAGTTCTGATCTGGAACTTGGCTGGACATTCCGGTTAGCTGATTGGCCATTCATTGTTGAACCTGGTGGCCTCATGGGTGCTTGACGGTTTGTCGAAGGAGGCCTCTGGCTTCCCGAAGATGCAGCTCTTTGCTGCAATTGGTTACCAGAGGAAGACGGTCTTGAATTCTGCATTTGGCTACTAGAGGAAGCCACCGGTCTCGATTTCTGCATTTGGCTGCTACCTGAGGAAGTGGGTCTCCCTGAGACAGCCCTCGACTGCATTTGGCTTCCTGATGAATTCGTCGGTCTTGAATTTTGCATATGGCTGCCTGAGGAACCCGGTCTTGAATGATTCATTTGGCTGCCAGAGGAAGACGGTCTTGGTCTTGGATGCCCATTCGCTGAAACAACGGGTCTCTTCTCCTCACGAGGTGGACCTTGAGCGACTCTACCATTGGCACCTGATGACTGTTTGAGCTTTGCTGATAATTGAGCAGATCGAGCCTCTTGAACATCACCAAAAAGCCTGTATTAAGTTATATCTCCATGAAAATGATATGCAAACAAATCTGGAAACAAAGTTTTTCAGCAGACATTACCTACCGGAGCTAGGAAAAGAAGCTCTTCGAGACAAAGGTTCCTTCTTCGGAGCAGGGAGCTCCGCATCATCGGAAAACAAGAAGGAATAGTCTCTTGTATCCTTAAGAGTCTCAACTTTTCTTCTCATGGCACTCACAACTTTAGGCCGCTTCTCATGTGACACATTCTTATTGCCCGAACTGCTCGCTGGAACAGGTCTTTTCTTCTGCACACACCACAAACAAGTCTCCATCAGCACCAAAACAATACAGTTCAAGCCATAAAACATAGAGAAAAAAAAGAAGACCAAAGCACAACATACAGGTTGGTTAGAGTTCTTTATCTCGTTTTCTAGCAAGGATTTGCTTTCTTGTATAACCCTCGAGGATATCACAGGCCGTGAAGGACCAAAGAAGGAACCAAAGCTGCACAAAAAAAACACACAAACAACTTGCCTTAGACGTTGTAATAACTTGTAAGAGAAAAGGTGATTAATTGCTACCACATACTCATTGTAAGGGAGTTTTTTTCTTCTGTCTTGTGAAGATTGACCATTAACACTTCCACCTGCAGATTTTTTCCTGATGTCATCCTTAATCTTTTGACGCAATTCAAGATACTCTAACTCTTCCTTTGGAGGTGCTTCTTCTTCTTCCTCCTCTTCATAATCTTCATATTCATCCAATCCATTATCATCACTGTAATAGTCGTCATATCCAGCTTCCTCGTCAAGGTCCTGCAGTTAAAATAGCCAATCATGTCGTTAAAGAGGTGTACCATCTATAGCTTAATACCGATCATTAAGGACAAAAACTTACTTCCTCATAGCCCTGCATCTTGGCTGGAAGATTTGTTAGCAATTAGCAAACTCCTGCATACAAAAAAATTGATTAAAACATGAAATTGACATTAAAAAAAAGTATGAAACTAAAAAAAACAAATTTTCATGATGAATCAGAAGTTATCACAAATCGATAAAAATAGAGCTAAATAATCGGACTTTGACCCCAAAAATATTAACAGATTTAACGGAAAAAAAATAAAAAGAAAATTAGATGATTCAGAAGTCAAGAACATGAATCATCACATGGAAAAACTTCAAAATCGATTTCAAACATTAGGAATCAAATTTAAAAGGATTTAATCAATCACCAGATCTGTTATCTCACAAACATACCTATTGAATAACTACAGATATATATGTTTAAATTAGATCTATGATATGAAAGAGAAATCAGACGATTTCAGATCTACCAGAGATAAAAAGATGCAAAAAGAACATTATAGATGAATCCGAAGCTAAGAACATTATTCATCAGAAATCAACAAAAACTGAGCTAAATAATCGGACTTTGATTCACATAACTCGAACCAAAAATTTATAGATGAATCCGAAATTAGGAACGTAAATCATCACAGAAAAAAAAGACCGAAGAAAACCTTCAAAATCGATTATAAACACGTTTTTTTCCAGGAAACGCTCACGAATCCAATTCAAAAACATATAAAGCAATCACCAGATGTGATCTCTACCAGAAAAATCCACCAAAAACATAAAAAACAACGGATCTGATCGAAAATTACCTGGATCTGTCCTTGAATCGATGAAATCCGACGAAAAATCGATGAGATCTGACGGTTTCGAATTGAGAGAAAAAAAAGCGATAGAGAGCGAAGATCTGTGTGGATCTGCGAGAAGAGAGGGAAGCGGCGAAGAGATAAAAGGGAGAGGAGAGGAGAGGGGATGCGGTCTCTTCTCTCGTGGGCTTTTAGGTTTTCTGAGGCATAAAAAGGAAAACAAAAGAAACCCAAGGACCCAGACACAAACAGGGCTATTGCTATTGTGCGCCACCATCTCTTCCATATCCCCCCAATCTTTCTCACTCGCAATGCCTCTCTTTTAAATGGCAAAATATATAATAATTAGGTTTTTTTTGTTTTAAAGATTTGCTTCCTTTTTTCTTTGTATTTTTGGTAAAACTATTGCGTGGAATTGAGACTTCTTCTCTCCAGCTGCCTTGCCTCTCTCTCGCGTTTTAACCGTCGGCGAGAGTCTAGATAAAAAAATAGGTTAAATTAACATTTGGACCTGACCGACTTTTATAATTATTTTGGTTGATATGCTAAGGTGGTGTGATACATGCATCATAATTTATAGTTATGATTTATTATTTAAATTCAATATTATAGTATATAATTACAACTATACTGTATATATATATATATATATATATATTAATTAATAGATATAGATTTGTGCATATTTAATGTTTAATATAAAGTTATTTATTTAAGCTTAATAATAATTTTTATTTGATTTATAAATTAATTTTCAAAAATCATATTAATTGTAGGTAGTTGAAACATATAAAGGTTATGGATGTAAAATTCCATATTACTTTTAATGTATATAAGAAACACTAACAATAACACAATTTAAAATACTTAATTCTCTACATCTTTATACTATTATTTGAAAATTAAATTTGATTTGTTTCCTTTTTCTTTGTATTTTTGGTAAAACGAATGCGTGGAATTGAGACTTCTTCTCTCCAGCTGCCTCTCTCTCGCGTTTTAACCGTCGGTGAGAGTCCAAATTTATTAATTACAAAAAAGGTTAAATAAACATTTGGACCTGAGACCGACTTCTTGTAATTATTTTTGTTGATATGCTAAGGTGATAATTAGAACTACAATATATATATATATATTAATTAATAATTTTTCATATTTAATATTTAAAATAAAATTGTTTATTTAAGGTAATTATATTTTTTATTTGATTTATAAATAAATTTTCAAAAATCATATTAATTGAGGCCCCCTATTAATTGAAAGGTAGTTGAAACATATGAAAGGTTATGGATGTAAAATTCCATATTATTTTTAATGTATAAGAAACACTAACAATAAAATAATTTAACATAGTTAATGCTCTGCATCTTTATACTACTATTTGAGAATAATTTTGATTTGTCAATTTTAAATAATTTCAAATAATTTTTTATTTATCATTTCTTAATAATTTTCTATATAATTTAGATAAATTTTCTACGATTTACCTAAAAACATTTTCTTACAAATATAGAACTTAATAATAAAAAAAAAATTAGACTTATACGTTTTATCAAAAACAAAAATACACATATAAAAATAGGATTTCGAATTTTTTTATAAAATTCAAAATAAAAAAGTATCTTTTGCTCATTTTTAGTTTTTGAATTTTATTTTTGCGACAAAAACTTAAAAATGTCTATTTAAGAGAATTGTCTTATAATTTATTATAAAATTAAAATAAATTTATTGGAATAAATAAGATTATTCCTATAAATTCTTTATTGACCTTGAAAAATAATTAGATTTGTAAATATATAAGAGTAATTCCCTATAATAGACATAAAAAAAAATTTGTCACAAATATAGACCTTATAAAAATAACCAAAATAGACTTAAATATTTTGTCAAAAAATAAGTAAATATACACGTATACTCTTTGGGTTAACTAATCTTAGACATTTTGTTTAGAGTTGAAGAGTGGAGTTTTAGGGATATGATTTCAAATTTTTTTTTAAGAAAAAAAAACATAAAATTTTCAAAATAAAAAATGTTATTTTGGCAATTTTAGTTTTTGAGATCTATTTTTGTGACAAAAACTTTAAAAGATATATTTGAGAGAATTGCCTAATATATAATCTATAATATTATTTGAGAAGTGATTTTTTTTGTATTGGAACTCTCACGTTAAAAGTAACAGTTGTTAATAACGTTATTACCTTTAATGAGTAAATAATTTTAATATACAATTAACAATAAATAAATAAATGAAATCTAGTTACTTGATAATTATCCTTACCTAAAAAATATTTTATTGTGTTATAAATCCTTTATTAAAATAATTAGATTTGTGAATATATAATTACTTATAATTAAAAAGAAATTTCATTGTTTAATAATTATCTTTTTCAAAATGATTTTTCGTAACGGAACTCTCACGTCAAAGAGTGGTTAATAACGTTATTATCTTTAATAAATAATCAATTTTTAATATACAATTAACTATAGATAAAAATGAAATCTAGTTGTTTGATAATTATCCTACCTAAAAGTATTTTTATATATTTTATTTGAAAATTATTTTTTTGTAACAGAGCTCTCAAAGTGGTTAATAATGTTATTATCCTTAATTAATAATTAATTTTAATATACAATTAACGATAAATAAAAACAAAATCTAGTTATTTGATAATTATCTTTACCTAAAAATATTTTTATTGTATTATAAAGTCATTATTAACCTTGGAAAATAATTAGATTTGTGAATATATAATTAATTGAAAATTGAAAAAATATTTTATTGTTTTGATAATTATCTTTATATAAAAATTATTTTGTTTTAGCAAAAATAATATTTTACACCATAGTTTTTTTACTATTTCAAGTTTTAGCATTAGTTAATTAAATTATTATGCATATATGTCCGGGCAGAACATCTAGTATATATATACTATTATTTACGATGTGATTTTCCGTATCAAGACTCTCACATTGAAAGTTAGAATGGTTAATATCGTTTATATCCTTAATGAATAAAATATATAAATTGTTAAAAAACAAAAAACGAATTTAAAATTATGACAGAAATTTCAAATGAATACATAAATAATAATAATTAATCATAATTAATAATACATGTATTAATAAGTACTAATTACAAACTGTTTAGCTCCATATGTACAAACGAAACACCTAATTCAAAATACTTAATGCTGGACATCAATTAATGTGTTATTGGTAGTTTATTAAATATCAAATATGTTATTAGACAAATATCAAATTTGTTTATTTTATTTTGAACACTAGTGTAATTTTTATCTCTTTCTTGGTATATCATATACCGTTGAATTTTTTTTGTACAACACTAATCTAATAATCTGTCATGCTGTTATAATGACTATTGATAGTACAAGCTATAATTATCCGTGAGAAAAGAGTGAACTTGTTAAATGTAAAGGTATAAAGTAACTTTGTTTAAGCTTTGATTTTGTTCTTGTTGATAACCATTGCATAGCGTATAGAAAATTGATGTCTTTTAGTTTAAAAGATCATCTTGTATATGTAGAGACTTATTCTCGAAATAGAAATCCGTTTTCCTACGTAAGTGTTGGTTAATATTTCTACTTTAATAATCATGTTACATAATGTGAGTTATTAGTAAAATTGTAACATTGCAAAGTCTTTCTCACTGAATAAAAAGCATTTGTAGCAAACCGAGATCTAGTTTGTGATATGAAATTCCTGAAAATTACAATATAGTAAAACAAAATCGGTGGGATATAGAATATGTTGATTTGTCACTTCCTATTTGTCTTCACCAATGCTATTGAAACTCAAATATTCATTTTTATCTTCGTCTACGCAATGATAATTTGTACCTATTCACCTTGTCCACTATTTTATTCTTTGGAGTAAGTATTGCTCGCTTGATCAGATCATTTTTGTCTTCAAAATGAATTTAGAGATAGTGATATGCATACTTTGGAATGCATTAACAGAATCTTCATTTTCCTTTTGCAAGAGCAATTTGTTTTCTATTTCAACTACTGTATGTTGATCATTCTTTGTATGTATATTTGTTGGTGGAGATAGTGTCATACTCAGGTTGGTGCAACCTCATATTTTCTCAAGAGTGAATATAAAGTAGTAGTTCCAAAAATAAGAACGGTTAGTCGTTGCCATAACAATTTGTTGCCTCGTGCCTTTTGGTATGACCAGGAAAATATGTCTAAAATCACACCACGAGGTACTATTAAGCGGCCACCAAAACAGATGGTCTTATTGAAAATAGGCCCAAATCTAATTAATTCAAGTCCAAGACAAGACAGATCCAGCAAGTATTTGCATGCTATATTTCCTTTTCTTGCAAGAAACGTTAAGGTCGGTAAAGCCTATTGGAAAAGGAAATCCTAATGGAATTATGAAGGCACATGATTATAAATAGAGGAAGGACGTGATCTTCTTAGGGCATCCGAAACACAAGACCAAAAAGAAGAGAGCTAGAGAGAGATTAGGGTTAGAAGAAACTAGATGCAAGATACATTGTTCGAGTCATGTCGCTTCGGGATAGAGTTTCTTTGATCTCTCTTATTCTTTGTTGTGTCTTCCTATTGAGCGCTTAGAGCGTTTGTGTAAAACCCTTTGATTGATAGTGGATGTTGTGGGAGACGGTTTCCACCCGAGACGTACCGCGCTAGAGGCCGGGAACTCGGTGATCAAATTCTCTGTGTTATAGAATTAAGCAATCTAACGATCGAGAATTCCTAACAAGTGGTATCAGAGCAAGCCAGGTTTTGATTGCGGATAACGAGTCTAAGCAGATTCGCAAAGAAGAAAGATAAAGGAACTTATTTTTTTTTCGAGGAAAAGGCGAATCCATTGCTTACAAGATTTGAGATTGAAAGATCAAAGGGCAACACGGTTTTGGCTAAGGGAAGTACAAGGTGGCGAAGCAATAATACTCATCTCCAGGGAGTTGAACAAGGTCGGTGTCGAAAGTCTTCCGAACAAGGGTGAAAGTTAGGCGGCGGGTTCCATTACTCATGGCGGTACAAAGTGTGTTCCTGGATCTATCGAAACAGGAAGTTGTTTCGAGGGATTTTTAGATCAAGGTGGAGATAATGTTAATGCTTTAAGAAAGATGGTAGTGTTTCGTGATCATCAGTGTTTCAGGAAACGTCACGGAGATGATCAAGGATTCAAGGAAGATCATCAAGGAGCTATATTTCAGAAGATATCTTGCAAGGCGTAGGAGACTGCATGTTCTGGTTGATTAGTGCTCAAGTTATCTCGCAATGAAATATACAATGGGTTTTGTATCGATAGTCTTTCTAACACGGGAGTTAGACGGCGTGTCCTGTTTATCATAAACAGTGGTACAAGACATGTATATGTTCGCATTGCTGGAGGGGATGTCAAAGTTTTGTGACGTCAAGTATTGAGGTTGAGACTAAAGGTGTATTAGTCTAAGTTATCAATTTCAGATCGTGAGGAAGGCTCCAAGATAGAAGAAAGCAAGATTCTAAAAGGGAATGAATACAAAAGAAAACACGAGGAGCTGTGTTTTAAAATCAGAAGGCATCCAAGTAAGGAGGATGAGTACATGGATATATTACGTGGAGAGTAAGAGACAAGTATAGTTGTACTTGTTCTCTTTTGGCATCACAAGAAGAGAACTAGAAATTCTCTAAGGAGGACAAAAGGGGATTGAATTGGCATGAAGAAGCACACTGATGGATCAGAAGGAGTTCTGATGATAGGTCCAAAGCATGTGGTGATGCTGGCACCGAAGAGTTGGTGAAGTAATACATGCAACAGATATTGCATGGAAGGGTTATTCAGCTAAGGATGGTATCATGGGGTCTAGAAGTGATATCAAGGAGAGCTGTTACAAAGAGAAGTGTCAAGAACGTCACGGGAGCAATTGGCGTGAGACAAGTGAAAAGAAAAAGAAGTTTGGACTGGGGTTTGTGTCGAAAGTCTATCTAGCAAGTTAGCTTGATGGCGTGTTCTGTTTGGGATAACAGCGGCACACAGAGGAATCCAAAATATATTGTTTAATGCAACAGATTCAAGGAAGTGTTTGATTCTAAGTTCAGCGTGCATGAGAGGAATCAAAGGTTAAGAAGATGAATCTGGTTGCAGGAAGGATGAAAGAGAAACAAGTTGGTTTCTGGAAAGTTGTCAGTGAAGTCTCATATTGGTTAATGAGAAAGTCACCTGATAGAAATCAGTAGTCGTGGTGTAGACACATTGATTCCAGGTGGAGCTATTGAAAGAAAGATTCAAGAGAAGACAAGTTAGTTCTTTGGTGAATGTTCTTGAATCAAAAGAAATAAAGTAAAGAAGTCCTGCAAGGGTAAATGAGTTACCTTAAAGTCTCAAGGAGCAAGAGAGGAGCTGTATTGTTCATCAAAAGCGGCTGGCTTGAAAAAGAATCGATATCAGAGGAGTACTCCGGAGAAGACGATATCAAAGAAACAGCAAATGGTCATGAACAATAGCTGGAGCAGTGAGAGAAAGGAGCACTGTTGAAGATGGAGCTCGTCTCGGAAATCTGTAAGGATTTCGAGTCTAAGTTATGGTTCTGGAAAAGGAAAAATTACAGATATGATGCAGGTAATAAAACAGTTTACCTAAGATCATCAAAGAGGAGAACACATGCTTGGTGTTCATGCTGCGACGAGGTCTACGATTGTTTGGCAACACAGAAACTTCGACTGATCATCGAAGACTCTATAAAGGGCTAAAACTGGTAGGAAGGATATTCATCAAGACTGTCGCAGGAGGAATCTCATGGAAGCAAGAACAAACTAAAATATGAAGAGGAGCTTGATATTACCTGAGATTACTTGAGCTAGTGGCGTCGGAAATTGATGCCAAAGGATGTGGCGGATGGTCAGAGAAGATGACCATAGGGTAAGATTGTTAATGGAGAATTTCGTCCAACTTTCATTACCAGGAATAAGTCAGCTAAGGAGGCAAGATGGTACGCCGGAGAAGCTGAAAAGAGGTCGGCAAAACTAAGGAGATGCTGGAGAATGCAAAGACTTGAGTTGAAAGTTGCATCAGGTTATGTTCACTATCAAAGGAAGCATCAAAGGGGTTAGAGCTTTAAGTCAATATGTCAATATAACGTATTGACGGAGGAGATAGAGCTCAAAAGTACCTAGGTTTGGCATTGAGAAATCGTCGGAGAAGCTGCTGGAGGATGATGAAGGATCTGGAATCAGGTTGCAATCTTCACCATTGGGAAAGTAAGCATGAGGGAGAGTCGCGAACTCTCTCAAGCTTATAAGCCCAAGGTGGAGTCACTTGCTATGGAGGTTGTCAACAATTTGTCATCAAGAGAAGAGACGAAATAGGAGTTCAACGCCATGGAAGTCGCAAGGAATACATGGAGAAGCACCGAGCTTAAGCTTTCTCAGCCTAAGATGGAGATTCTTTCCCTTGAGATAGATGGTGAAGTGATCACCGGTGTTATCACTGATGCAATTTGCAGGTTTTGTCCGAGAAAGGAGATGGGACTCATGGTTCGAAAACTATGATTAGACACGAACGGTGATGGATTCATCAGCGGTAGCCGCCGGATTTTGCTGGCGTTGGCTGGAATATCGCCTGAGAAGTTGATGAGTCGAATTGGAAAGGAGTTAGTTCGTCGGAGAACGTCGGAGTGATCCCTCGAGAGACTGGAATTAATTGTTGATGAAGATATTGGGCCTAAGGTGGAGATTATTGAAAATAGGCCCAAATCTAATTAATTCAAGTCCAAGACAAGACAGATCCAGCAAGTATTTGCATGCTATATTTCCTTTTCTTGCAAGAAACGTTAAGGTCGGTAAAGCCTATTGGAAAAGGAAATCCTAATGGAATTATGAAGGCACATGATTATAAATAGAGGAAGGACGTGATCTTCTTAGGGCATCCGAAACACAAGACCAAAAAGAAGAGAGCTAGAGAGAGATTAGGGTTAGAAGAAACTAGAGGCAAGATACATTGTTCGAGTCATGTCGCTTCGGGATAGAGTTTCTTTGATCTCTCTTATTCTTTGTTGTGTCTTCCTATTGAGCGCTTAGAGCGTTTGTGTAAAACCCTTTGATTGATAGTGGATGTTGTGGGAGACGGTTTCCACCCGAGACGTACCGCGCTAGAGGCCGGGAACTCGGTGATCAAATTCTCTGTGTTATAGAATTAAGCAATCTAACGATCGAGAATTCCTAACAGGTCTCGACAGAACCATGTGTAAAACAGATGGAAAGCGTGTTTGGTGGAGTAAACGAGACAGCAACTCGTAGGCTTATGGGTTTTGAATCTGTTTTACTACCTTTACTGGGTGTCAACTCCAACCACTTCTCAACAGAGAGTTGTGTAATAACTGGAGAGACTTAACTCTTTTAGTGACAAAGATGCAAAGCATATGTTTATAGGGGCCCCTCGAATAGGAGAAAAGACACAATAACTACCACCTCTGGAACTTGTGGTGGCATAATGAAATGATTACATAAACATTTGAGGCAGAGAAATGATACAGAGTTCAAGAGATGGATTGTATTCATATTGTGGACTTTTATAGATAAACTACATGTGTGGAAAAAGAGATAAAAGAATCATTTCTTCTAATTAAGCCAAGAAAGGCTCAGACTCCGTTGCGATATCAATATGTGGTTTCAGGTAGCGAAGAGGGAAGGATTAACTGTGGCGGTACTAACTTGCACCTCAAGCATTTCCAAGCGACCTTCCAGAAGATCCAACTTCTCATTCAATGATGCCAATTTGCTCTTTGTGGTCGACTCTGAAAACAAACACACACACAAGCATTGTTTAAAACCAGACAAAGATGTAAGAAAACGAAAGTGAAAAAGAATCACAAGATGAATCCGAACCAAATGCAAATGAAAATCTTAAAAAAGATACAACCTTTCATCAAACCCATCACACCAAATCAATCCTTCTTTGACAAAAAACCCCTAAAAAGTTTCTAAATTTAGCAAAATTGAACAAATCAAAACCAAAGAAAGTTACCGAATTGGAGGAGGAACTCGAAGAGACGACGAACATTGAGAGAGATGTGGGAGATGAACTCACGATTCTCCCAATCTGCTTGCACAGCGATTCCTACGTTTACTGCGTTCGTGATTCCTCCTCTTGCTTTCGCCATTAACAGTTTCCACAACTCACAGATTTCAGTTTCTGCAGCTTTTTTATTCTATTCAGCTCCGGAAAAATGATTAGAAACGAGAAAGTAAGTAAATTTAAGTTAAAGTCCTGTTAAAAAAGAACCTAACTCGCTTTGCAGAGATGAATAAGAGCGATGGCGACGGGATAAGGAAGACGAGACCTAGCTTCTAAGATGTGCTTGAATCTACGAAGATTTGAGGCTCCGGAGCGTTATCTGGAGGATCGAGATGGGTTCTCCTCTGCGGACAAGGCTTGGGGGCAGATTGTGTTTCAAGGGAGATATGATTCCGTGGAGGTTCCAAGGAAGATCCGATCGATGGATCTGGTGATTTCGGTAATAAAAGGGTATAACTTGGGTTTATACCTTTGGAAAGAGAAGGTCTTGGTTACTGGTTCAGAGAATTTAGAGATACCAGAGGATCAACAATATCCACGATTCGATGGGATATATCTATTGAGGCAAGCTGTAGATCGGGTTATTACTGGTAGTATAGATTTTGAAAATTCATGTGGTAGGAAGATTCCTCCTGTGATAAGGGATCAGGATAATCATCGCAGTGTAGGATCTTTGGTGATACGTCTAAGAAATGGTATAGGGAAAGGATTTCTTGGGATTGTTTGGATAGTAAATGGGATTATTCTCTACTTGGGTCTATGGAGAATCGATTATGGAGTTAAATGCTTGAGTTGTAACAAGGATTGGAGGGCAAGATACATATACATGTATAAAAAGAGGAGCTTGGGACCGCCTATAGTCATCCCTTTCTTACCGTTTTTTCTTCACTTTTTCTCTGAGTCTTTAGCTCTTATTCTGTTTGATACGATGATACAAGGAAGGCTTGTAGTTCTTTACCGCTGCAGTTTGGATATTTTCAAAAGCTCAATGGCGTTTTTGCCCAAGACATTTGATGCGTGCAAAATAATAATGTCTGAGTTGCTTTCTAGGTGCTGTAACGGTTCTTGATTTCTTATATATGACTATGAGGTGATGCAAAGTGTTTTTCTTTTAGCTACCTCTAAATTGCTTTGGTGGTGGTTTCTTGTAATGACTTTTTATATGGTTCCTGGGATGATGGATTTAGGTATGAAAGCTCAAGGTTATGACTTTTTTGAGTTAAAGAAGAGGTTCATAAGAAGGTTTTGGTTAAATCTCGGATTAGCTCATGGTTGGTGTGATGATTTGATATGTGCGGTTTATTTTTGTGACTGGATGTTTGGTGTTCGTTGGATACTTTGGACAAAGGAAGTGCCTATGACGGTATCGCTAGATACGTGTATTGGACTTTGGTTTCAATTTCTAAGTTTCACGTATTATCTTGTGATATGCATTAATAAGGAGGTTTTCTTGAATAATGATACTAGTTTGATGATTGATAAAGGTGGTCAACGGGAAGCTGGTTTTCTTTTAATCTTGGTTTTTTCTCAGCAGCAAGGGTCTGGACTTCTTCCTGCTCGGGATTTTTATAGTTCTTTAGATTTAGTCAAGGACACATCTGAAATGCAACACAGAATAATATTTTTGTTTCTGATGTATACTAATAAGACTTTTGTCTTAGAGAATGATAAGATCCTACTATTGGTTGACTCTCGACAGCAAGGGTCTGTTACATTTCCGGTTCGGGTTGTTCATATTAATTTAATTTCTGCCAGGGACACATTGACGTTGAAACAAAGCATAATATCTTTGTTCTGTGTTTTTTTATTTTAATTTTTTCATGTATGGAGTGGTTGGAATTAACATTGTTTAAATCAGAGAGGAATTATATGGGGTTACAATATTTGTTTCGGATTGCTACGTTGGTCTCTTGGGACCATATTATTTTGGTTTTTTTGGCTCTAACAGGAATAAGTCAAGTCCGGCTGTGGTGTAAGTGCGGTATAATTAATTTGGTCTCCTTTAACCAAATTACTTTGGGTTCTTTCCCTGTGACGCCACACAACAATTTACGGTTCTATGAGTATTTTGAGTTGGAATTGTAGGGGTGCGGGAGGTTCGGATACGGTTCAACGTATTCGAGATTTACGACGTCAATTTTTTCCGGACTTTATGTTTCTTATGGAGACTAAGCAAAAACTAGCTTACATGGATGTTTTAAAAACTAGTTTGGGATATGACTTCTTACACACGGTGGAACCTATTGGGCGTAGTGGTGGCTTAGCTTTAATGTGGAAAGGATGTTACTCGGTTGAAATTTTAGATAGTAATAATAGAATTATTGATCTGAAAGTCACAATGGGATCCATTCAATTTTTTCTCTCATGTGTATATGGAGATCCGGTAAGAGCAAGGAGACAATTTGTTTGGGATCAATTAACGGATATAGGTGTGACAAGAGATGATGCATGGCTTTTGGTTGGAGATTTTAATGAGCTAATGCATAATGGTGAAAAACTAGGAGGTGTTATTAGAGAAGAAAATACTTTCTTTGATTTTCGGAATATGGCTGAAGCTTGTAAAATCAGGGAGATGAGAAGTACCGGCAATATTTTGTCATGGGCAGGTATGAGGGATCACAATTGGGTTCAATGTCGACTGGATAGGATTTTTGGCAATGGTGAATGGTTTAGACTATTTCCACAATCGTCTACTGACTATATGAGTATGTGGCCTTCTGATCATCGACCTCTACGCATAGAGTTTGCACTCGAGCCTGAAAATTTGCATAGAGGACGATTTTATTTCGATAAACGTATGTTTGGTAAGAGAGGGGTAGAGGAGGCCATTAATCGGGGATGGGATGCGGAGAATATTAACTCCAACCTCAGTGTCTTAGATCGTATTGCCCGGTGTCGATCAGAATTGTCCAAGCTTAAAAGGACCAATGATTGGAATTCAAAATCAAGAATAGAACGGCTACAAATTGATCTGGACAAAGAAAGCTCAAAGCAGTTTCCCATCTATAGTCTGGTACGGAGGTTAAGACAGGAATTGGCTACGGCCTTTAGGGAAGAAGAAATCTTCTGGAGACAAAAAAGTAGAGAAGAATGGTTACGGGAAGGGGATAGAAATACTACGTATTTCCATAATGTGGTTAAAGGGAAAAAAATGAGAAATAAAATTTTAATGCTTAAAGATATTTTTGGAAATGAACACTATTCTGAAGGGTCAAAGGGTCATATTGCTACTGAATATTTTAGAGATTTGTTTACTAGCTCCAACCCAAGGGATTTGGAAACTTTGTTTGAGGGTTTTGATACTAGGGTCACCTCAGAGATGAACATCTTGTTAACCAGAGAGGTATCTCCTGATGAAATAAAAAAAGCAGCATTTGGGATTAAAAGTAGCAGCGCCCCTGGAGAGGATGGACTTACTGGTTATTTCTACCATAAATATTGGCATATTGTCGGACAGAAGATTATTGATGATGTTCAAAGTTTCTTTAAAACAGCTATTCTTCCTGAGGGATGGAATCATACACAATTATTTCTGTTACCAAAAATTCTACACCCTACAGAGATGAAGGATATGCGTCCCATTAGTTTATGTTCGGTACAATACAAAATCATTTCTCGTATTCTCTGCGACCGATTGAAAGTAATTTTACCTAACATAATTTCGGAAACTCAAGGGGATTTTGTTGGTGGCAGACTAATTACGGACAACGTCATTATAGCACATGAGCTAGTACATGGTCTGCGCACTAATGACAAAATTGGTAGGGAGAGTATGGCTATTAAGACAGATATGTCCAAAGCCTATGATCGGGTTAAATGGAATTTTCTAGAAGTTCTACTTGAAAAAATGGGATTTGATCGGAAATGGGTCGTCTGGATTATGTCATGTATTTCCACTGTTACCTTTTCAGTGTTACTAAATGGAAGATCTCATGGATTTATTAAACCTGAAAGAGGAATACGTCAGGGGGATCCATTATCGCCTTTTTTATTTATCCTATGTGCTGAAGCCTTAGTACATGTGTTGAACAGAGCTGAAGCACAGGGGAAGTTACAGGGTATAAAGTTAGCTAAAGATAGTCCTTCTGTTCATCATTTATTATTTGCGGATGATAGCTTGCTATTATGTGAAGCCTCTATCAAGGATAGTGTAGAAATTCTGAATTGTTTGGAACTTTATGGGGCGGCTTCTGGACAAATGATTAATCCTCTCAAGTCTTCTATCATTTTTGGGAAAAGCGTAACCGATAATACAAAACATGATATAAGGAGAGTTTTGGGCATCGACAAGGAAGGAGGGGAAGGTTCATATCTTGGCCTCCCTGAATGCTTTCAGGGATCAAAAAAAGATCTGTTAAATTTTATCAAAGAGAAATTAGAGGGCAGATTACAAGATTGGTATTCCAAAACTTTATCTATGGGAGCTAAGGAAGTTTTAATAAAATCGGTTGCTTTAGCCCTCCCAATATATGCAATGTCAGTATTTCGACTACCAAAAGGTCTCTGTGAACGACTTACGAGTGCGATCATTGAATTTTGGTAGAGTAGTGGGGATAAAAAAAGGAAGATCCCCTGGGTGGCTTGGGAAAAAATGTGTAAACCAAAAGAACAGGGGGGTCTTGGGTTTCATGACATTGGTCGTTTCAATCAGGCATTACTTGGAAAACAAGCTTGGCGAATTTGGAATAATCCTGATTCTTTGGTTTCGCGCATTCTTATAGGCAAATACTTCAAAAATGGAAATTTTCTGGAGTGCGGTATGGGAACACGACCATCATATGCTTGGAGAAGCATTATGTATGGTAGAGAATTACTAAAAAAAGGTTTATATCAACATATTGGAAATGGGGTTGACACCAATGTTTGGGCGGAAAACTGGATTATCGATACCATTCCTCGGCCACCAATGTACCGGGAAAATAGTTCCATAAATTTATCGCTAAAAGTTTCCGATCTCTTGATTCCGGGCTCGAATCAATGGAATACCACTTTATTACATCAAACTTTTACGACAGAGGATGTTCAACGGATTTTACTTTTGAAACCATCATTGATACTTGATGATACAATTAGATGGGGTTTCACAACGAGTGGTTCCTATTCGACTAGGAGTGGATACAAGTTCTTAGAAGCTTTGGTTGAATATGAACATCCATCAGGTCATTCCCTCACTCCTATTGAGAAACAATTATGGAAGGAGGTATGGAAAGTTAAAGCCCCACCAAAAATAAAACACTTTATGTGGCGGGCTTTATCTGGTGCTCTAGCGGTTAAACAGCGTTTGGCTACTCGGGGTATCCCGATAGATCAAACATGTTCGGTTTGTGGTAATGAGGCAGAGAGTATATGTCATGTTCTTTTTACATGTACGAAGACTAGCACAACATGGCAGCAATCTAACTTCCCAATACCTTTAAATGGCTTTTCTCGGAATTCAACATTTCTAAATTTTGTTCATCTCATTAAGAGTGCCAAAAACACAGCAATGGATGTCCATACAAGAAATGTTTTTCCATGGGTATTATGGGAAATCTGGAAAGCAATGAATAATTTTGTTTTTCAAGACAGAGATATTGAGCCTTCTTTTATTGCTAAGAAAGCCTATGAAGAGGAATCAACATGGTTTGATACATTCACCGAAAAAGTGATTGGAGATGATGTTTCTCCAGCAACGATTCGATGGAGAAGACCCCCCCATGGTTTCCTCAAAATGTAATGTTGGATCTTCATGGTTAAGTACGCAATGCCTTAGTGGTGCTTCTTGGATTCTACGAGATGAAAATGGATGTACAATCATGCATAGTCGTCGTGCTTATTCTTATATGCGCACAAAAATGGAGGCTGATCTATGGTCTCTTTTCTGGGCAGTGGAATGCATCCACAATTTGCATTTCTCGAATGTTATTTTTGAGACTTCTTCCGACGACCTCCATGACGCATTCGTTAATCCGAATGACCTTTTCAGCCTCAGCCATGTTCGCCACAATATCACCTTTCTGCTGTCCAGGATTGCTCACTGGAGTCTAGATCACGCACTCCCAGAACGGAATGAAGCTGCTGACGCTATTGCAATAAGTGTCACTCGCGATCACCGCCACCAGTCTTACATCGCCAGCCAGGCTCCCGTTTGGTTACACCACCTGCTCGCTTTGGAGGCTCAGCTATTAACGGTTGGGTGAAGTTCTATCTCCTTTTATTTTGATGTCTACTGACATCCCCTTTTTTCTCTTATAAGTCTCTATTATCTTGTACTGTCTTGAATACTTTTACGTATCAGTGTTATAAAAAAGAACGAGAAAGTAGAAACGGGTGTTTTATGAAAGAAAGAGAAACTAAAGGGGTCAAACTATAATTACCATTTGGTGGGCGGGTTTGGTTTGATTATTTTTTTGCGTACAATCTTCTGGATTCTATTCAATTGTCACTATCAAATAAAAGATTGAGCAATTCTTGGTTCTTCTTCGTACAAAATCTATACTATTACAACAATAATAAAAAAAAAAAAAACTATTTCAACCGATATTCAAGTCTTTGGAATGAAGATAAGTCATAAGTCGAGTGGACTATGGGAGTATATGCGCATATAATTTCACAAACATTGCTTTATTCCATTTACGTATATGCACTAGTGTCTAAGCAGTTCCCAACCATCAGTTTTGTAATTTGGACTTCAGAAATTAATTTACTTCTCAAACCTGATTGTTGAGAACTGTTTTGGGTATTCTTCTTCTATTTGGACCAGGCTCAACTAAATTAGGGGTTATAAAGAAAATATAAATTGAACCCTAGGTGAAGTATTTTAAACCAAATCAAATCTTAAACTGAAAAACAAAATCAACGGAAAACAAGTTGAACTGCAATAAGGACGCTTAAGTAATAGTTTATACTTTGAAAACTAAAAGATGAACAGGTTTAAACTGCAAGCAGACAGAAAACTCAAATTGAACACCCTATCTAACTATAAGTGTTTACATATATATGTCTTATTTATACACGTCAAACCAATTGAGAAAGCTTAAAAAATATACAATCGACATGCTCTATTATTGTTTTCCCTTGAGACTATATATTTATGTATCATACAATATCAAACCTTTCGTTTTGTTCTTCCACATGAGATATTCTCAAACTTTTCCTGCATGAATACACCCTTAAGTATATATATATATATATATATAATTAAACGAGCTATATAAGTTTAAAGAGTGTTGAGAATCAAGAACAAACAAGTCTCTATAGGCTTTATGATCTTAGCTATTTGATGAGGTCTCATTATGGGATTGCTCAGGCAGACTTAGTTGCAGCCGAACCTGTGCATGGGATTCATCGGATGTATCACGAACTCCCAATTCATTTCTGTTTGACACTGCATAAGCCTGCAAGACCATCAATTGCCACAATACCACTTTTGTATTTTGAATTATATGATTTATAATTTTCAACGCAAAGTAGCCAATGAAGCTTGTAGCCAATGAAGCTTGTAGCTTTATTCTACCTTCTTGTGTAACTCGACGTTTTCTTGATGAATCCTTTGTACTTTTCTCGACAATTCAAGATTCTCATGATGAACCAGATTCCTCTGCAGAACATGAAACAATAACATATAAGAACCAGAAAAACTAGAAATGAGAACATAGATCATGTGTTACATTGTATATGTGTTTACATGCGTGAATGGATTTTATCTACACTCATACCTAGCTAGACACAACATATTTAGTTTCTTTTTGTATGAAACAAAATATTTAAATTGTAAACGCAAAAACGAATTGAAAAAAAGAAAGTTGTTGTAACGCCTTGATTGCCTAGAGAATGGGTTTCTTGTAACTCTCCAATCGTCCACGGTCAATGAGTCATCCACGTCCGTTCAATCGGTCTATGGGTCTCATTACGTGTGATGCAGTGTGTTAATTTTTGGAGGCTTAAAAGTTTTGTTTAGTGACTATGTAATCATCATATCATATGACTTTTTATGTACTTTAGCTTCACTCGCACAATAACCACTTCCCAATAGGTCCTCTTCTTCCACTACTTTAGCTCAAACATGTTTAATGTGGAATTTTTTCTATATTATGTTAGAAAAGGTAAGTGCATTTCGGTGATATAGCTACTTAAATCAATTATTTTAAGTTTTTCCATATACCACAAACTGAGATGTTAATATTCACTCTCTCTCATAGAACGCAAAACGTTCTTATTGTGTTCCAAGATCTTTACCCATATTAGTGTAAGTCCACACATTACTCCACACTCGTTTGTGTTAGCTATGATACCACTTAACGTTCCGACCGCCCACTGGTATTGGACCTCTCACGTCCACTCACTCGGCCAGTGTGCCCTTTCTATGCGACAGGCGGTATGTTAATTTTTCGTAGGCTCAGAAAGTTTTGTTTACTAACCTTGTTATCACTAAACTAAAAGACTTTTCCCTCTACTTTAGCCTCATTAACACAATAACGCGATCACTTCCCTATAGATCTCACATCTTTCCACTATTCTTGTTCAAGCTTGCTTAATCATAGATTTTTTTTGGATATGTACCAACAAATATAGGTGCATTTTAATAACATATATAGTCTAATCAATTGTTTAAAACATTTCCATATACCACAAATGGAAATGAATGGAAATGTTGTAGTTGTACTAAGAATTTTTGTTGTCTATACACAATTAGAAATTTTTCACAACAAACAAAAAAGAAAAAATGTTTGCATGATCACATTTGAGTTTTCTGTTTGTTAAAAACATTTTTATTATTAAAGAACAAAATGATCTCGTACTGTTAACATGTAAACACAATTACAGTTTGATTGTTAATTCACCTATTTATATATATATATATATATATATATATCATTTACTACTGACCTTTCTGGTGAGTTCTTTAATTTCATTGGTCAATATTTGTTCCTGCAAGGTTCGAAAAAAAAAAGCGAATTTCATTATTCTAAGGACATCTCCAATCCAATTCTATATTTTACTTCAAAATAGAATAAAATGATTATAAAGTAAAGAATGCTTCAACTTCACTTTATTTCTCTCTCCATAATGTGATTTATTTTATAAATTGAGTAATCTATTTTTTATTTGTTCATTACACTATTATAGAATTAGAAATAAATGAGATTGAAGCATTTTTATTTTATAATCACTTTTATTCTATTTTGAAGTAGTGAATGGTGTTACATTGGAGATGCTTTAAGATCGATCTTTTTGTGTGGAAAGTCTATCATCAAAATTTGAACACCACATTCCAAGAAAACGAGTTAGAGTAAACATAAATGTACATATAGAGAGAGATTAATACCTTTTTCATACGAATTCCACGTAAACTCATTTCAAGTTGGCTTTCGATATTGTTCAATTCCTTAACGCTCAGACCATTTAATTGCTGCCCCGTTAGTTGTCTGCTACATTACAAAAAGTTTATTGTGACTTATATGCATGTATAGATTTCTCTTTCCCGTAATTACATGTTCGCACAGTCGTCATAAATATACATATAAACATTTGGGACAAGACCCTTGTCGTTATATATCATATATAATTTATATAGTTGGATATTCTTCAAAATGTAAAAATATTTTCACCAGAAAAGGTGGTGGATAGAAGAACAAGCCATTAGACATGCTAGATACGAAAACTTTTAGCCGAATAGATCTATAAAAAGAGAGGGGAGTTTTTGTTGATAGCCACATAGGGAAAAGTGAGTAAAGACCAATGCTAGTGTACAAAAGGGACATGAGCTAATCCACAAAATACTAGTTATTTGCAGCCTAAAACCCGTAACTACTGATCACAATTTAAAAGACAAGTACGTATGCATACCGATGAGCTTCCTGCAATGAGTGCAGTTCTTGCCTTAGAATTGTGGCCTCGCTCTGCCAAAACTACAACACGCAACATAAACAACCTGTTAACTCTCGAATCAAGGTTGATAACACAAACATGATTAAGATCTTTATTAGTAATAGTATAATTGTCTCCTCTTGTGTTGTGCGACTTAAGTATAGTATACGTACCATAACTTCTGATGCAGGGTTCAACAGTTGCTGCTCCTCCATCTTGGTCTTGTTGAATCGTTCAATAGCCGATTTCATACTGTTCATTCAGTATTTGGAAATTATAGGTTTTTTTCCTTGCGGACAAACAATATATATATAGTTCTATTTTCTTATGAAAGGAAACCAAAAAAAACCCTCACTTCCTTATGGATATTTCACAATTTTTATAAAGCTTGTTATCACGTAAGACAAAAATAATACACATCAGGCATATCTCATTCATAAATGGAATTCGCCATGATTTATACGTCACATATATTAATAGAAAGTATTTTTAACATATTAGAAAAAATTACCTTCAAAATGAATATGAAGTATTCACATTTGGAAGTCCAATATATATAGTTTCAAAACTTTGTCTCTAGTGTCTAGCTAGGTCAATATCACATATTGGCGAATCCCATTATAATTGTTTTTCCGGTAATACCTATAGTAAACTCAAAATCATTGATAAAGCTATTTTCTATGATATATAGATGTACGATGATATATAGGTTAAATTTAGAATATATATAGTCCAAAAATAGAGAATAAAAATGATGAATTATATTGGTACAGTGGTAATATAGTTAAAACAGAGACATCTGATCCTTTCTGTCAAACTAATATATTATAAATACAAGTTTGTGAGTAAAAACTCACCACTTTATGGTGATTATCTCGTACACTCCCTTTAATCACTTTTACTTTTTCAACATTGTACTTGTTTTTAGCTTTGAGTATATATGGATGTATACTTCCCAGATGTTTCTAAATTTGGCTTAGTCACTCCAGATGTAACCGATGTAAGCAAAAGAACACTCTTACACACAAATATATGTATACATATGTCAAGCGATATAGATAAACACAATGGCACATATGTTCACACACACAAAAAAACCATGAGTATCCTTGAAATTAGCTTCATCATCTATTAAACTAGTAAGCTTCTATAGTCAGTTTTTTATTTTTGCTTTCCTTAGGATATATACACCACCTCGTATATACTGGAATGAGCAAGATGCAGATGCACAAAATAGTACACAACAAATGAGCATATCTCACAGCTATATATATATACTTTCGTGTATTAATAGAGGCACTCATATATCCATATATATCTTTGTTTATAGTTTTGAAAAAGATCTAGGGATTCAACAAGGAAAATAGAAACCTGGAGCTGGCAAAGTCATAGAGCTTGTTGGTATTGGAGAAAATGATGAGACCCACCTCTGCGTCGCAGAGAATAGCGAGTTCTTTAGCTTTCTTAATCAAACCCTTTCTTCTTTTGGAGAAAGTGACTTGCCTACTCGTTGAATCATCGATCCTCTGGATCACAATCTTCCCTCTCCCCATCAATTTTAACCCTATCTTGATCTTCTCTGGATCTTGGCGACCTTACCGTTCTAGGGTTTTCTAGATCTTAGCAAGACCAAAGGAAGAAGAAGAAGGAGTCAGGAAAAAGAGAAGAGAGAGAGAAGAAAAAAAGGAAGAGTCGACAATCTCTTCAAGGAATAAACAAATATGTATAGTCTATTTGAGTCATTTGTATTGGTTGACACAACTTCAGGGCTATTTCGGAAAGTACCAAGTTTATAACCTAAACATCTGTGTTTCTCAAAAAAGCTTAAACATGTGTTTAGTTATTACTCACGAAACAAACACATGAGACAGGAGAACGACTCAAGTACGTACATATCAAGTACATTTACGCAGCTTTCATGTTTGTTTTTAACATTTACACCCAAAGAAACTTTCATGCATATTTCACATATATTATATTTTACTCAGTTTTTGAGCCAATCTGAAAAAACAAATTAATCCAGTTCGACTTTTTCTTTATCTGAATAAACTATAATACATATCCAGATCGAAGAGAACAAATTACGAATTTCAAGATTGTGAAAACGATAATAAAAATTTGTTTTCCATATACCTAAATGGGAAATGAAACTAGTATAAAATTACCAAATTATATTTATAAGTTTTTTTTTTTATACGTCTATTTTATTACTTTAACATGAAAGAGTATAATCCATATGTAATGGATCATTTACAAACAAGGGTACATAGTAATAAAATTGAAATATAGTGTTAATTGGAATCTTCTTAGCTAATAAATCGGCCACTTTATTTGACCTTCTATGTATCCATTGAAACTTTATACCCTGGAAGCATCTTCCCCACCATTGAATATCTCTAATCCAATTATAATGTCCAAAGTGAAGCTTCCGATTGTTTAGAAAGTCTATTGCTTTTTGGCAATCACTTTCTATGATTACTTGACGATGTCCTAAGCTCCAACAATGTTGCAAAGCCATTAGTATTGCTTGTAGTTCACTCTCTAGAGCATCTTGGACTTTTCTTCCTCTTGCTTGTGCTGACCCATGATAGTACCCTTGTTCATCACGCAACACCCATCCTGCCGTACTCGGTATTTCTGCTTGATTAAATGACCCATCTGTGTTACACTTAATCCATCCTTGTGGAGGTCTTTCCCAATTTGTGGTCGAGACACCATTAGGCTTTATTTGTGTATGTATTACATCCTCTTCTTTCCCCATATTTCTCCACTCTCTCGCATCTTCCTTTGCATATCTCAATAACCTCCTCCACTGAATATGCTTTTGTTGAAATACTAAAGTATTTCTACTCTTCCATAAGTTTCTTTGGATGATAAATATTAATAAAGCGAAATTTTTTATCAGTAATATAATGTACACTATGAATATTTGATTCTAGATTATGATACTACAATGACTTTCGCATAGATGTGGGAAAAGTATATGAGATCCATAGCCTGATCCAGGATCCATTTCAATTTAGTTCAATAATATATATGAAGTTCCAAAACTGAGTTCGGATAGTTAGGTTTTAAATATCAAAATATATGTAGGGTAATTCTCTCAAATAGTTCTTTTTTAAGTTTGTATTACAAAAATAGACCTCAAAAATTAAAATGACCAAAATAGCATTTTTTATTTTGAAAATTTTAAGTTTTTTTTAATTTTTTTTTAATTCGAAACCCTATCTCCAAAACTCCACTCCTCAACTCTAAACAAAAAAAGTTTAGGAATGTATATTTAATAAAACATTTAAGTGATTTTGGTCATTTTAAGTGTTAAGATCTATATTTGTGATAAAAACTTTTTAGGTCTATTTTAGTCATTTTCTTATATATGTATTTGATTTGTATATTATATAATTTTATTTACATATATATATATATATATATATAATACCATAAAATATAAAGAGGATTTACCAAAATAACCTAAAGCTTAGAGATATAGAATCCGAATACCTGAGAAATCAACTGTTTGACAGGTATGAAAGCAGTCTTAACGTCTAGAAGAGATGTTTTCATTCATCTCAAATTCTTCGTGGACTAAAGCAATCTCCTAGATTGAGGAATCAACGGTTTGATAGGTACATAAAAGATAAGTTATTCGACATAAGCATCAAAGATCTATGTGTGTATGTCAAAAATGCAGAAACTGATAAGGCTGTTTTCGGTAAATGAAGTTGATTTGGGTTACTGTGCCTAATAGGTAAAGATTTGTGAGACTTGGCCAATAATATAATAAACCAACTATACCTTTAATGGACTTGGGCGACGAGACCCACTAAATTCTTGTTACGTTTTCTTCTTCCACCACAACATAGATCAAATTCCATAGATATTTAAGCTACATAAGATATACAAAGGCATATTAATCACAAAACTTTCTTGATCTTATATTGTTCTAGTCTAAAGATCTTGATATTAAATATGTTCTCTTGGTGTTCTAAACAACAATAATTCTATAAGTTATTGGTTTTGTAATTCTTATTAATTCAGTGGAATTTAGAAGCAAGGATTTTCCTACAAGACATGTCGATTATAGATCGTGATGTGTTCATTAGTTTGACCTATGAATAATAGGTTGATCGCTTAATTTGGTAATTACACAAAACTGAAACATTACAGATATTTAAATTGACATACCTCCACTAGTGATGTTTTTAGTATTTGTTTAAGTAACCACCTTCAGCCTTTTCTTTGGTAAAGTTAGTATCACTAGATTCACTACTGTCAAAGCTTTTGATCCAAAAGGGACAACATGCTGTCATGGTGAACAACTAGTGACCACGTGGGCATCACTGTTTCGTTTTCAACCAATCTGATTTCGAATCTCCAACACACATTTGAGATGTTTTGAGTTTTCCTATTTATTTTTATCCTTCAAATAAAAACAAATTTTACTTGCCAGATGTCAAGCATCAGATGTCTATGATTAGTTAACCCAAAATGTATAAGTGTATATTTACTTATTTTTAATAAAATACTTAAGTCTATTTTGATCATTTTTATTTTTGAGGTCTACATTTGTGACAAAAAAATTTTTAGGTCTATCGTAAAGAATTTCTCTAAATGTTTTGCCTCCTAATGAAGTCTCATACTTAGATATTTTTGAAAACGTCCATTTAGAGAAGGTAAACATGGATAATGGTATCAAATGGAAGGTAAAAGTGAAAAACAAAAAAAAAAATCAAAAATAGTTTAAAAGAATTTTCAAATTTCAAAATGATAATATGAAAAAAAATTAAAAACAAAATTCACAAAAAATTATAAAAAGTTTGAATTTGAAAAAGTTAAATTCGAAAACTATTTTTTTAGTTTTTTATTTAAATAATTATTTATATTTATAAATCGAGGATATAAATATCTTTTGTATTTATAATGGAATCTCATGTTAACATATTTTTGAAAATGTCCATTTAAAAAAGGTAAACATCAAAAAAGTGTCAAAAGGAAAGTAAAAGTAAAAGTGAAATTGACTCAAATCTTATATAATAAAGTAAAGTTTTTTTTTCCATATAGGCAAAAAATGACACTTGATGTACTATTATTTGTTGAATAATTTTGAGGCCATATAAGATTTTTTTATTTTATTTGTATTTCTATTGGTTTTTATAAATAACAAAAATCATATCATCTTCATATATATCACCTCATTTAATTTTAATAATTTTGATATTTAAATAAATATAAATTTTCAAATAACTCTAAAATGTTATTAATAATTTTCTAAGATTTACATATGTGAAGAAATCGAAAATTATATAAACTTACATCATAAATTAGAAAATACAACATATTTTTTAAAAATAAAACATAATTAATAAATTTGATTATGTTAATATATTTATTTATATGTATATATATATATATCTTATATAAGTAAGAATCTATAATTATATTGTTTTTTTTCTATTCACAATGAAATTATTGCTATATTTTCTTAATACTTAATATATTTTTGATGAGATTTAGTAATATTATATCTAAACCCACATTTAAATTGTATGCAATATATATTATATATAATATAATATAAGAAAAATAATATAAATGTTAAATTTCAAAAATAATAATTAATACCTATACCAGAAAATTAAATATTTTTTATCTTATAGTAAATATTTTTAAAATAAGAAATCTAAATAAGGAAACTTTTGTAAATTAATATTTTTATAAATTAATAAAATTTCAAAGTCTCAACATTGTTAGTTATTGAGATTCTATTGGATATAGATCGAGAGACCAATCAATGTGTTTATCGAAACTTGCCTATTATTTTGAATCGAATTTTTGTAATGTTTATCTTGCATTATGATTGATAAGAAAAAAAGGAATTATGGTTGATAATTAATATAATATCATTGTACTAATTCTGAAATTTTCTAAATATTTTTTTTCCTTAGATACCATTTTAGCTTTTAGATTCATCGAAATTGAATATAATAATTATTTACTTCATGAACCCTGGTGCTAGGAAAGTAAGAATCAAAAGATAGAAAAAAATACGTTGTATATAATATGTGTGAGTAATCGACCATATATTTATTTTGTTGATCTTTGTAAACTATGTGACCTTAAATGATAAAACAATTGTAAAAGTTAACCTTGCAAACAAGTCATACATGAGACATAACGATATTGGTAAAATCAATAAAGTTAATAATACCATATGAACTGAAACAATTAATTGGCCAAATAGATAATAGGGTCAAGTCGGCCACTACTTATGTATCTCGAATTGTCTTTTAATATGCACTATTTAAATTGATCAATATTCTATAAAATAATTTAGCATCGTGATCATACAATCTCCTCACTGATAATATATCAAATTCATATTCCGATAGTATTTCGCCAATATCTTTTAACGGTTATAATTTTATAAACTTGAAAAACATTCACAAAACTATTAGTTCCAAATGATAACCTAACAAATAAACAACAATAGCTATAATAAATAGCTTAACTCACATAACAAATAAACCATTTTTAAAACTAAATGACATATCTTATTTATTTTGTTATCAATTCTATCGTGCCATATCAATTTTTTTGTTGAAATTGATGGTAGAGATTATATATGTCAAATCATTAGATATGTCAAATCACTTCTCTTAATGTCTAGGGATATTGCATTCATCATCAAACAAGGCTACATATATTAATCTTCCCAGATCACCTGTTTATAAGTACATATACCAATTTTCTAATAAGCACTTTATATGCTCATTAGAATATATTTATCTTCAAAAATTAGTTTTCATTTTCTCCATATATACCACCAGCAAATCTAGTTAATTTTTCAAATACTGGATTAGCATGTTATTACTCTTTGATCAATTTAGAACTGTAGATACATTCGAGATCTATGAAGTTCACGTGAAAGAGAACAAAAGTAATACTAGTAGTTAGTGCCGACAAGAATAAACAGTAATTAACTACGACCTGGTTTACATCATTATTCCCATTTGATGCTTTTGAACCCATATAATTAAAATTACATTCGATACTTAATTGAAACTTGAAATTTATATCATCGGAACTTGAACACTGGGTGACATCGTACTATATGTTCCAAGCTTGTTGGCCATGAGTTCATTATTTGAAATCAGTAACAGTCAACTAAGATATTACTTTTCTCATAGAAAAACACCTGAAACTAATTTAATCTATTTATCGAGACTGTACTTTAAACCGATTCAGAATTTAAAAATTGGGTATACCAAGACTAAATCCACTAAGTTATTGTTACACACATTGAACATGGAGACATACAAACCTAAAAACGGAAGACAAACTTAGCTTTTTATTATTTTCGGCTAACCATGTCAGCACACTTCAGTTGTATACACCCTGAATTTAGAAACGAATGGATCTCCTTCATTTAGAAACGAATGAATCTCCTTCATTATATATTTATCTCCACATTTTGACTGATCCAAAATATAAAGATATCTCAAGTATATTCAGCTTAATTCGTTGTGCCCAACAAACATTTAACTCAAATGTTCCAACAAACATTTGTTTGTTCCAAAGTAAACTTACTTACCTTACTGAATGAATCATTTTTATAGCCGTGTTTATAGGACTTTTTCATAAATGTAATTATTAAGTGTATTTTCCAAATACTTGTTATTTTTATTGGTAAATTTCTGTTTTAGAAACAATCAAAACTCTATTAGTATAAAAAGCAACATAAAACAAATATTCTGTTTTAGTACTGAAACGGAAATGGTGCGATGGAAACACCCGCCTTTTGGCTCCCTAAAATATAATATTGGATCCTCATGGTGAAGTCTAATCAGCCTTCTGGTGCTTCATGAATTTTGCGGGATGAAAATGGAGTTACGCTCATGCATAGTCGTCGGGCTTACTCTTACATGCATACAAAAACAGAAGCGGATTTGTGGGCACTGTTTTGGACGGTCGAACGTATGGATAATTTACACTACTCAAATATTATTTTTGAGACATCGTCCGAGTGCCTCCGTGATGTACTCCCAAAGCCTGAAATCCAGCATGATCTTGGTTTCAACATCATCCGCCACAATATTGTTTCTCTGTTGACAAGGATAGACACATGGAGCTTAGATCACATCTTCCAGGAACGCAATGAAGCAGCAGCGGCAATTGTTCTTAGTGTCACCCGTGATCAGCGTCATCAGTCGTACATTGCTAGACATGCTCCCGCTTGGCTGCACCATCTTCTCACTTTGGAGACTCAAAAATAAGGAGTTAGTTGGGTGAGTTTCCTTTCATTTTGTTGTAGGTATCTACTGATATCCCATTTACTTTTCCGTTTGTATCGCATGTTTTATGTGTTGAACAAGTCAAAACATCAGTGTTATAAAAAAAATAATTAGTAAGTTATTGAAGTGCTTGCTTAAACAAAAATTGCTATCAAGCTCAATGTAAAATTAAAGCTGATAACATTTATTGTACTCTACAGTTTCATTAAATAAAGTGATTTTTTTAATAAAACAATGGTTGAAAAGTTCGATTATATAAGGTTACCAAAATAAATAAACGTTTTAAAAATGTTTGCCTTCGGAAAAACTTCAGATGACATGACTTTGTTCTATTTCGCGTGAGTTTCATATAATGACTTAAGGAAGTGATTTTGTGAAGAGATCGGCTTGATTACCACATGAACAGACATGTCTTATCTCTGTCTCTTTATATTTTTGGAGCTCTTGAATGTAAGAGAAAAAAAATCTGAATATATATGTTTCGTTCTATCATTTTTGATATATGTTTCATTCGTTTGAGTAATAAAGGTGAAGGAGAGGTTTAGTCAAAAAAAAAATGGAGTGCCTGTTCTTTTGCAGAAGCCAAAGACACCTGGATATATTTATAAACTTTATCTTAACTAGAAACCATGTATGGAAAGCAAAGGGTTTAAAGATTCTTTGTCTTCAAGTTTTTTCGGACTCTCAAGTTCTTATCTCGGCCCTGAGTGAAGGGAGGGATGTGAATGAGATTGCAGGTATCCTTCATGATAAGGAATCTTGCTATTCTCTTCAGTCCCAGTTGCTTTTAAGTTTATTCCTCGCTTAGAAAACTTTCAGGTAGATTCATTGGCAAGATCTGGTCTTGCTCGGGTGGCAAATGTAATCTGAACCTCTTTCTATATTAATGCAAGTAGTTGACTGAAACAAAAAAACTAGAAACCCTGTATACATAGGTAATTGGTTTGAAAACTGTCTTGAGCTTGAGTTCTTTAATACATCCAACCTAAACTATATATACGCTGGTTTAATAAGATTGACCAACATCATTTTAGTTAATTCGACTTCAAATTAATAGTACTTTATTAAAATAATCTTTTAGTCTATGATAGATTTTATATCAACATTAAAGTATGAAGAATAGCACTGTGAACTTGTGAAGACTGGTAACTGGTAAGAATCATTGAGACACTCGTATTGAAACTGTGGGCCGTCCAAAAATCCACTATGAAAGAAGCTAAGATATTTAGAAAGAAATCTAAAGTCCACTATGAAGGTAAACAGGGTACCACGTTTTTTGTGCTATACACCATGTTGAGAAAGTCCAACCTCATGTGGCACAAGTGTTTTGAAACACTCCTAGTCCCGCGGCAGTAAATCCGATGATCGATGATCTGATATATAAAACGGTTTGGATTTTAAGAAGAAAAAAACATTATTTATAACCTAATTAAATCCACAAAATCATTAAAACCCAGAATTCGATTACCAGTTGAACCATTGGATGAATCAATAAATAACTAATAATCACAAAACCGAATTTTGGATTGTTGAAGAAGAAAAACTTTGCAAGCTTAAATATAATGAATTAGAGAATGCTCTTACCGAAGAATACCATTGGATGATGAAGAATCTCCGCTTTCAGGGGCCCCTACATACTTGGTCTATAATGATCATCCAATGGTATTCTTCGGCAAGAACATTTTCTTCTACACTGGGGCTTCACTGTTGAGAATTCCCCCTCTGAGCAATGGGCATAATATATTAGATAATGCTCTTGCCCCACACGAGATCGTCTGGGGCTTCAAACAGATTCAGCTTGTCTCCTCTGCAATGGAGATCTCGAATCAAGGGACCATATCTTTTTCCTCTGTCCTTATGCTTGGGATATGGGGTAATCTGTTTCATCACGTTGTAGGATTAATCCGCAGAGGAACTGGAATGATTCGGTACTTCAGATGCAAGAGCTCCAGGGAAACAAACCAAAGAAACGACTCACCTTTCTGGTTTGGCAAGCTACTATATACTGACATTGGAATGAGAGGAATAATCGGCTCCACCGTCAGCAATTTCGCTCCCCAGACGCTCTATTTCGGGTCCTCGACAGGCAGATTAAAGACAAACTTCTCTCTATTCGCCAAGCATCTCTGATCAGTTCCTCAAGACTCATGCAACTTTGGATGTGATTTCATCGAGCTAGACAGTTACTCTTCACCTTTACTTATTGGGCTGCAAGTTTCTGTATGGGCTTTACTAGAGTTCAAATTTATCTATATTTATGGTTTCTAACTGGGCTAGTATTTATGTAATGGGTTCTATAAAAAAATGGGCAAGGTCAGACTAGAGCCTTTTGCTTGTAACTCTTTTGTTTCTTATGCATTTTAATATAAGAAAAATTTTAGTAAAAAAAAAGACAAACCCATAAAATCTTGATGGTATTTTTAGAACTTTAATTGATTTTTCTAATTTTTAATCATACATAGTACAATTAAACTATATTATTAGTGATTTTAGATTATGATGAAGATTTCACTATAGCACCTGAAGAAAATGAAGTGAACGATGATAAAAAGATCCAAAATAAGTTGATGTGATATGGTATTACTTTTTATTATCTATAATATATTACAATTCAATGTTTTACTTTTGGTTTGCTTTGATTTTAAAGTTTCACTTTGTTATTCAGATTAGACATTTAAAATATTTATGGATTTAAATCTTTCTATTTTTTACTAGATGTTATAATTTCTAATTTGTTACACAGATTATTAAATAGTCTAAACTAGTTTTTGATATTTTGTATGTCAAATGAAAAAAAAATAACTAAAGTTTAGTATTTTCTAAATATTTCTAAAACATAAAATGTGTAGTATATTTTCAATAGTTAACATTTATTATATAATAAAATTAATTAATTTATTAATCCACTATTCAGTCGATGTCGATTCAATAACTCGGTGACCCGGTAATGTGTATGGTTCAATGTCTAAGTCGGTTTTAAAACACTGATATTTAGAGAAGAGGCCACCCAACATGTTTTATTTTTTTCCAATCCAATATCAAATGAACTCTCTCAACTTAAGGTTGAAAAAAAGATCTTTAAAAACTTGTAATATTTTGCATAAAAATTAGTACCATAATGTTATCCCTATATATTAAAGGAAGAGAATTGTCATTTAATGTGTTCACATTACGTTTGTCACGTGGCAGCCTCACAGCGATTTGAGAATGAGTACGCTGACGTGTCACAAGCAGAGAATTTCTCGACCAAATTCTACATAAATGCGTTCACACTATATACTAATTTACATTTCTTTTAATAAAAAACTTACATACACGGTTCTATGGATTATACAATACTTCTATATAAAAAAAATTTACAATAAAATTACTATTTTCTAAATTTATTTTAATTTTACTTAATTTATTTTAATAAAATATTATATTTCATGTTTTATTTTGAATAAAAAAATTAATATTAATTATGGTATCTTTATATATTTATCAACCACTTTTATATAAATTTTTACATATATATACATGTAATAGTGGACACAAACTGGATATCCAATGTTTTGGAGGTATTCGTGATCCAATAAGTTTCGTCTGAATAATCAGTTATCCTATTCGATTCGATTAGTAGTCATCCAGATATAAAATGTCCTGAAAAAGTATATTTTAACCGGTTTCGTTCTGTTAAAATAAATAAATAAATTTAAAATAAATAAAAGATCTAAATAATAAAATTTTGTTACAAAAAAATATTCACTTTTTTGAATATTAATACCTAATTTAATAAATTTAGTAAATACAAATATTGTATTGTATAGAATATATTATTTACATAACTTATATATATATATATATATATATATTTCAATAAGTATATGTATATATATAAGCATATAATAGATCGGGTCGAATATCCATTTTAAAAAATATTAGTATTTGTGATTTGCTTCGTCTTTTACAGATATTGCATATTAGTATTTGTTTTTTTTGTAGAGTTACAAATAACCAGACTTTTTGTTCGAATCGAAAAGGATGATGAGTAAAATCAAAATTTAAGGATATTTGGCCAATCCTACATACATGTGCACATTAACGTGAGCACCTATATAACTAAATATTCATTACAAATGAGAATTTTAATTCTCTTGGAAGCTAAAACATATTAATTTTTTATGTTTCCATTCACCATTGACCAAATTGTAATGAAATGCTTTTTTCTAATATTTTTTTCTTTTTCTTTAATTATTATCTAGATTTAATTTTCATTCCTTTGAAAATTATAATATGAAGTCATTGGTTTGACATTAGGACTGTTTAAAATTCATATAACATGAAATAAAAAAATAATAATAGTTTTTGGTTATCATTAAAAAAAAAGCTCAAGCATTTTAACAGAATAAATAGAAAAAATATTGATTAAGACTTATAATTACAAAATAATAAATTAAAAACCAAAAAACTAACCTAAAACCGAACCGATATTCAGATTAAACCTATGTTACATGGAAATGGAAGTGGGTACGTGGAAGCGGTAGAAAGTGCGGAAATGCAATTTTAGAAATATTTAGGAAGTGGATACATGTTGTAAACATATATATATATAACACCAGAGTTAATATATTGAACAAAATATTTTAAAAAGTAAAACTTAGTACATACTTCATATAATATAACTCAAATAAAAATATGTGTAATTACAAAGAACAGATATAATATAACATGTGTAAATCATATATATAAATACTTTGAAACTGCTAAAAAAAAGTACGAGAGTTAATTATTTTACACACACCAACTGATAATACAAACAACATGAAGCAAAACAATTAAGTGAAAAAAATCTTATTACAATTATATTTTTATTCAGAAACGTGGAGTTGAAATAGATTTATGTTTCTAGTGTTATTTCTGTTTTAAGATTTTAAAAATAAAATGAGTTAAATTGGATTATAAATCAATTAAAATTTGCAAGCCCATAAGAATAATTCAATTTTCTTTACACATCAAAAAGTACAGCCACTGTCAAGCGTCTATTCAGTGACCATCGCGCTTCCACCTATAAACCGTGCGTTTCCGTCATGCTTCCAAACATCATAATTCTGGAAACGTGATTCCGTGACGATTTCATGTAATTCCGAACATTTTCGATTCCACTTTGGAAATAAGAAACGCATCTCCATTGGTGATTCTGTGTAACGTAGGATTAAACAGACATAACATCATCTTATCCTAAAAAATAATGAAATTAATAATGTCATTCCGCGCAAAACGCGGATTATTACCTAGTACATTATAAATTCAATGTAACAGAGAAGTTAAGAAACTTTTGAAAATGTACTGAAAGCCCATTCCTTGTTCTTTGGGATCAGCGGAAAAAAAAACCGAAGAATCGAAACGAATCTGATCCGAAAAAATATAGTTCCGAATTCAAATCAAATTTGGCTAAATATTCGAATGGATTCAAAATTTTGTTATTTAGAGAACCGAAACCGAACTCAATCCGAACTACAACATAGTAATATTTTGAATATCCGAATATATCCAAATTAGATTTACATACTTGAATATATTAGCTATTTTTAGATTTAATATCAAACAATAATTCAAAATATATTAGATATTTTGAAGTTGTCCAGAATATTTGAAAATATATAGAAATAGTCAAAAGTAAATATATAAAATAGTTAAATAATACTCAAAAGCACTAGAAGTACTAAAACATCTATTGATTATCCATCTAAATATTTAAGCCAAACTAATTGTTATGTTAAGTGTAGATATTTTGACATACATTACTCAAAGTTATATATCATATTATTTTATTTTATATTTTTACAAATTTAAAGTATATATAAATTTAAAAATCAAAAATAATTTAAACGGTTTATCCGAACCCAAACTAAACATGCAAAGATGTGAATCACCCAAACCAAAAGTTATAAATATCTGAATAAAATTGAAATCTTTAACTCTGAACTCAAAACATAATTATATCAAAACCAAACTTGAAGGGATACATGAACGCTCACCTCTACTTGTTCTTATGGGCACCTACAACTCTGGCGATTAAACTGACTAACCATTTTTCAAATTAGTAGGTCTTTTTACCATGCTCTAATTCTAGCTAAATGATACTGTAAAAATTAAGAAATTAGTAATTATAAAGGAGAAAAGAATTCTACACATGTGAGTCTGTGACAGTGCTGTCAAAAACTTTTTTACCACATTTTACCGTTCTTGTGGAGAATCTATAATCGTCGACAGAAACAATCCGGCAAAGGGCAAAAAAGACAAAAGCGACTCCTGTGAATCGTTGAAAGTGAACGCCATGTGACTAATCTTTGTCATTTTTCTTCTTCACTTTTATGATTTTAAAATCATTAATCTTCTTTTTTCTAGAAGCACAATCTATCTTTTTATCCTTAACCGAAGTTAGTCCAGAGCGACTATAGAGGAAGCTAAATTCGAAAAAACAAACAAAATCTCTGGTTAAGTTATTTGTAAAACATTTTAACCTCTTTACTTAAGTTTTTTTTTTCTCTTTACTTAAGTTAAATGATATTAAAATGTTTTAAAAACAGTAGACGACGAAAGACTTAAGTTATAACGTTTGTTCACCAGAACCATGATGTCTTATTCTTTTCTTTTGTCAGATGTTTGTATTTATATACAAGTTATAACGTTTGTTTACTCGAAATCTACATTTGTGTTATTGCGTTATGTAATGGACTGAAACTTAACGTCCAATTTCCCTGAAAAGTTTTGTATTTGGATGAAACTGACGCTTCTATGTTATTTTGAAGACACCTTTCGCATCAGTTTCCGTATCTAATATTTCTCTGTTTTTTAATTAACGAGGTTTCATAATCGGAATTTTGACGTTATCATGCAATTTTAAGACATTGACAGTTCAAATGTCCATAAGCAACACATTTTTTATTTTACACTTAATATCTTGCACACACAATATACACTCTCTATTTCATATTAATTATCATTATAGATTCTTACACATAAATTAAAAAAAATAATTAATTTTGTATATTTTCAATATAAAACATATTTATTTATATATCTAACCATGTTTTAACCACTAAAAATAAATTATAAAATAAAATTAATAAATTTTATATTGAAAGTCAAAAATAACACTTATTTTATAACAAAAAAAATCTCCTGAGAGAGTATTTTTTTGAAAAGGTACACACACAAATATATCAATAAGAAGAATCTTGTAAGATAAACCTGCATGGCACGGTGATATTGAATATAAAATCAAAGCCTATTTTACGGTTGAAGTTTACAGTGTGCAAATACTACGCGTGTGCCATTTCATTTGGAATTCAGTATAGATGTTTGACAAGTGGTGGTAAGCTTGCGAAACGCTTATTATCAAGGGGCATATGTTCAGTTGAAAAGTTGGATTGCTTCGTGATAAACAACAAAAAATCGTTGTAACTTGTAAGACCATAATCTTAAAGTTCTTGAAACTAAAGGAGGAATCAGTAAGACGTTCTTGGAAGTTGATCACCAAGAAATAATCTTTTTATATAATTAAAATTTTCATTTTAAAATAATCAAAGCTATAACATTTTTGCAATGGGCGACTACGATTTGCGAAGTTAAGAAAATAAAGAGGACAACTTTTACTATGATTAGTTCACTCAAAAAAAAAATTCAAAGAGCAAATCTTAGTTGAGCAATATCAAACCAACTTTATGATCTATATTTTAATACTAAAAATACATACAGTTCATAGGGATACAAACCAATGTGTATATAATATACTCACACGGCTAGAGGTGAATTTCAATAAACCTTACGCATATGGTGCGTTGAAAAAAGCAACTTTACGGTTACTTTGACGTTTACATAAGAAAATCAAATGTAAATTTGTTCTTTTTCTTTTTCAAACTCGAAAATTAAAAATTAAAAGAAATAGTCTCCACCATTCTAACCAACCAACTTTGAAATTTTTGTCTTATACTAACGAAACTACCGAGCTGTAGCGCATTTTCGCCGTCATTAATATGTTAATACACATAACGTATGTAAATGTTTACTAATCTTATCTTTCTTGCTTTTTTATTCTATCTTCATCTTCGATTTGTGCTGAACTAAACCTCTAATTTTTCTTATAGCCACATAACTATAATTTTTCCTTATATGATAGTTGTTTTTTTAATTATGTTGTGTCGTTTGTGTAATTAGTGGGTCGGCCTGACGCGCCATCATTTGTCTCAGTGGGTATGTCTTAAATCTATTTGAATTTTTTTTTTATTACCAAAAAAAACTTTTCATATGAATATCAATTTTTAATTTTAGTTTTGTCAACTTATTTTGGTTTTCATTTACCTACAGATGATATAATAATACTAATATATAATAATATTAATTTTAGTTTTGTCAACTTATTTTGGTTTTCATTCAATACAGCTACCTTTATAAATGGTGGATATATATATAATTCTATATTCCTGTATAAATTGGTAAATAAATGTATATATATATATAAGGTAGCTGTATTGAATTATATTTTTGTAAGAAAAGAAATTCGCAAAGACATTTAGAAAACTTATCGAAACCGTGCACTTAAAAGTTCTTGAAAAGTAATTCAAAGATAGTAGCGTTAGATCATCTCATTATTACCTAATTATCATAAAAAATGTCAACATACTATACGATTTGTTTTAATCGTGTAATAAAATGTATTCTTTTGGGGGAGGGTAGACACTCTTAATGTGTTCAGTCAAAGTGAAACCGTTATTTCGGAATAATGTCATTATATTTCCACTGAAGCATATCCTATTTTGTTTGGCCAATTTGATTACATGCATATGAACTAACCCTACGTATATAAATTACAAATAGGAAATATTTTGTTATTGTTTTCCTAATAAATTTGTGTACTGTTAATTTCTAGATTTTTCATAACTGTCTTCTAAATAGAAACCAATCCAAACATAATCTTTCTTTTCCTCAAATCCTTATACTTATAAGCTAAAAATGATTACTATTTGTTGTTAAAGAATCATAACATGTTGCTGCATATATGTATTAAAAGTTGCGATAAATTACTATTAAAGAAGTACTGTATGTCTTAAAAATGTATCGCTTATGAAAGTATGTATATAGTTTGATGATTACTTTTTGTAATGACATATTCAATTGGTGGTCTGGTGTCGGAAGTTGGTAAGTTTGGTGACAATCCGATATGGTCGTTCAAGGGACACATTCACAAAGAATATTTCGTATTGTAAGTTTTGTCAACCCAATGTTATGATGGTGTGTTCATTAAATGTCTTCCTCCCAATACCAACTGGATCAACCGATAGAATTTATCAAAAATGATAGGAATTATCAAAAACAAAAGAGTTGCGATGGCAAATTAGGTGAAAATCTGATAATGTTAGTTGTTTGGTCGCAAGGATCAGTTGACAAAAAAGACGAGTAGTTTTCAATTCCTTTTCTTCTAGTTTTATTGAGTCTTTCGACTGCCTGACTGTTATCAAGTTGTATACTTGAAATTGATTAATGAAGAATGCTTGAAGAATAACAAAACTACAAGAGATTAACTTACATATTCTCAATGAGTTAGGCAATAAACGACCATAGATAATTCTATATTACTAAGGAAATTGTTGAGTTTTGACCGTCATTTTTTAAAAGTGTGTTCCACCGTACAAAAGTCGCCCTTTTAATTACACTGACTTGAATATTCTAACCATTTTTAATGTGTATTTTTTGTGTGTGTATATTAATATCGATAAAATCGTGTGAATGTCCTCGTTATAGAAAATGAATAGTATACACACTTTTTGACGTATTCTTGGCAGTTATTTTCATGGATATTTGTATATAAATGTCAAATGAAAAAGAACAACATGTTCTATGTATGTAAATACAATGTGTTCTCCTTTTGGGAGATGGTAAAATGTTTGTCATTTCACATCCATAGTCTCCCAGGGAATATTAAAATCTAGATGCTACATATATAATGAATTGATAAAGTGAAATACCAAAACATTTATGTGGAACTTGATTCAACAACTTCATTACATCAAAATTGACAATAGCATTTTTAAAAATCTTAACAAAAGTAAAAGAAACTTTTTGCGCATGAGACAATGAGGTAAGGCTAAAGTTTCTTTTTCTTTGTAATACAATAAACTTATATGCATGTAAATGTGTTTGAATAGTGGATGTTAATCAGGGATGGACAAATGTACTGCTGTCTCACATAGGTAGGAATGTGCTTCCAATTATGACATTGTTTTAAAAATCTCTTTGGACAAATGACATATGGGAATTTTTTTTAATAAAAAGATAATATATATAGAATAAAACTACTATTTACTAAAAATTATAAAATGCCTTGCAATCTTAAAGTTAAATATGAATTCATTATTTTCATATCAGATCTCTAAAACCACAGTTTATATATTTCTTATTATTATTGATATAACCTAGAACATACATTGATTATCATTATTTACATCACATTTTTTATTATCTATATCATCAATGTATTAGTTGGAGTAAAATCTAATAATAGTCAAAGAATATAATATTTTAATCTCTTAGTTTGGTTATTCCGTTTTCTTCTTAATTAATTTTTAAAGAAAGATGAAAAGGTTAGGCAACAAAAAGTCACACCTGCAACATTAAGATGGTCTAGATCAATTACGTACGCATACACATTTAGATATCAGCATATACAGATATACATATATGTATCAACGTATAAATATATGTACCCCTCCCACCTCTGAATGTAGATTCTGGAGATTTATAAAGCCGCTTAAGATTCTAATCCTATAATTATTGTGAGAACTAGAAAAGAATAATCTGTGAAATTTTAGAGAGAAGAGAGAGAGGTTACATTACATTCTTCGCTGCCCAAAAAGAAAAAAACATTACCTTCTTCATAGGAAAGCCTTTCTTTCTCCTTCTGCATTCCCCAGACTGTATCTTCCCAAGAAACCCAACACAGAAGAAAATCAAGAAGGTACTTAAAGTTACTTTTCATCGTTCCTTGTTTTTTTTTCTCTTACCCATTTTTAAGTTAATCCTTCAAAATGGGTTTCTTAATTCTTGTACTTAAAATAAATGTGTGTGTGTGTTATGTATGCGTATCTCTGCCGTAACATTTGGTTTTCATGTCGAAAGTTTAGTGAATTGTGGCGGAGATGAAAGTCGGAGCTCCGGGAAAGAAGTTGGGTTGGGTCATATTCCAAGTTCTTGTTCTGCATCTCCTTCTTCAGAGTGTTCATTCGCAGAAGTCACGGTATGTTTGCTCTAACTCAAAGCTCTGTTTTTTTTTTTTCTTTTGCACCGGACCGGGCCGGGTCATGTTTTTATCCGTCTTTTTTACTTTTCTTTTTAAAATGCAAAATTGGTTTGAGAAGCTTTTAATTTCTTAAGTTCACATGTTGAACTTGCTGAAACAGAGGGTCTTAACTTTTTTCATCAGAAACTGGTGTTTACTATATTTGTCCCCACTATTATGTAATTTTTCACCGGCCTACGGTTTTTTACAAAAAAAAATGTTTAGCCTTGATCTTCGTTAATAAACAAAACACGGAAGAGAAAGCAAAGCAAGTACTGATATCAGAAAAATAAATTAAAGTTAATTTACGAATATAATATTTTCTGTATTTTTTAAAAAAATTAGTAGTCCTAAATCAATGATAATTTATACATTTATGTATAATTTATTATTATTAACTAATTAAAATAAAATAATATTCTGAAAACATAAATTTTTTTATAGAAAACAGGAATAATTTTTAAACGATTTAGAGAACATAATTGAAATTTAGTTGGTAATGAGAATCCTTAAATACTTTCTTTAACTTTCGTTTACATCTAGAATAAACGTGTACATATATATATATATATATATATATATATGTATATCAGTCATTAGAAAAAAAAATATATATCAGTCATTAGAAGAAGAAAAACATTATCTGTCGGGAAAAAAAAGAAAAAATTATACATGTCTATACCACACATACAAAATTTATAACGTAAAATTCATATAAAGACGAGAATCTCGAAACCGAGATCGTCACGAGACGTGTGTTAAGTTACTCTTAGCGTTACACGACAGAAAGAAACAAGGAATATTTGTTTTAAAGAGTTGGTCTCGTTAATCTTTCAAAGTGGAATAAAGTTCTTTCAACCTTCGTTTCTTTAAAAATTTAATTACAAAAAAACTTAGAAATATATTGGACTGCTTTTGCCTTTCAGCTCTAAACCTACATGTCTTTTTTTAACTACTAGTCTTTTTTTTTGGGATCAAATCTACTAGTCTTCTTCTCAGTTCCCACACATAACCTAAATATATTTGGTATATTTATTTGTATATGTTCTTTATTCCTTTTCAAACCATGATGGATATTTGTTCCCTCATTAGAATTATTCTTTTCGTCTTCAACACTCTTTCCATTAATGTTGACCTTTTATGCTCAAGTGGAGTTCGTATCATACTATAACCACTATAGTTGAAGTTATTAAAATCAAACAATGAGCTGAATTCTTGTCAGATCACCAGCTCTAATTAGCAGACCCAATTGCTTTTGAGCCGATAATTTGTAAATTTTAACATTATAAACAAACAATTTACCTTTCCGAACTACTTCCAATGCGTCTACGAATGAGATTGCCTTTTCTTAATTAAACAATCACAAAATATACAAAAACAAAAACACTTACCATCTCTAATATAATTACCAAGGCACTTTAGATATTTTGTTACAATTTTTCTATTGCAGAAACAAAGTAAACACCACAAATCCTGGACAAAGTATCCCAGGCTTAGCAGTTCAGCTAAGGAGAGTTAGTAATGAGAAGGTAAGAAATATTCAAATATATTTGAACAAAAAAAAAATATTCAAATATTTTAATTCTTTTATTTTTATAATATAATAAGAATTTGTTGGTTTTCAGGTGGTAGTTGATAATGGTATTATTCAAGTTACTTTCTCGAGCCCACAAGGTTTGATAACTGGAATCAAGTACAATGGCATCGATAACGTGTTGGACGACGAAATTGACGATCGTGGGTAAAGATTTTCTAAACTTTTTAATTTTCAATTGAAAACCAATGAATTTTTTTTTGTTGTTGAAAAAATCAATGCTTACATACTTATGTTTAATTAATGAATTCAAACAACTGTATTTAATAAAGTCTTGCTGCATTCTTGGATTATCTCATGGAATTAGGTATTGGGACGTAGCATGGTATGAACCGGAAAAGGATTTGGAAATTGACAAGTGAGTATAACTTAGAGTCTAATTTATTGCAGCCAGTTTTGATATAACTATACACAAAGAATATTCTTATTCAACATATGCAACAATATTGTTACATATGTTCTACGTTTTGAGTTATGATCTCGAATTTATTTGGTAGTGACAATTGCAATAATAGTTCGGTAAAGTAACATAATTTTTGGTATTTTGTAGACTAGAAGGAACTAAATTCGAAATCATAACTCAAAACGAAGAACAAGTTGAAATTTCGTTTACAAGAACGTGGACGATCTCGAAACGTGGCTCATTGGTCCCCCTTAACGTAGATAAAAGGTAATTATATTATATAGTTTATTGTTACTAAGAAAGATATATTTATATAACTTTGAGCTTTAAAGCAAATAATTACCATCGAATATAAATTTTCCTTTAGGTACATTATTCGAACTGGTGTCTCCGGAATATACATGTACGGTATATTGGAGAGGTTAGAAGGCTGGCCTGACGTGGACATGGACCAGATTAGGATTGTCTTCAAGCTCAATCCAAAAAAGTAACCATTCGTTTTATTATTTAAATATATATCCTTAAACTCTAACGTGAAATTTGTATTTTAAAGTGTGTCTTTTTTTGGGACAATATCAGATTTGATTTCATGGCGATATCTGATGATCGGCAGAGAAGCATGCCGTCCATGGCGGATCGAGACAATGCTAAGATATTAGCTTACAAAGAAGCTGTTCTCTTGACAAACCCAAAGAACCCTATGTTTAAAGGAGAGGTACTATGATAATTTAGTGAAACATAACCGGATAAACTACTAAACCAAAGAACCGGTTTTGGTTCTTGATACATTGTGGATGAGTTTAATCAAAATTCAAGATTATGAGATAATAAGTGTTACATTGGGGGGGGAAATGATTTGGTGTGATGCAGGTGGACGATAAGTATATGTACTCAATGGAAGACAAAGACAACAACGTTCATGGTTGGATCTCGTCGGACCCACCTGTTGGGTTTTGGATGATAACTCCAAGCGATGAGTTCCGACTTGGTGGGCCCATCAAGCAAGACCTCACCTCTCACGCGGGACCCATCACCCTCTCCGTGAGTCCATTTACCTCAATTTTTAACTACATGATCAATAATCATTATGTATTGATTACTAAACTTCTGTTTAAGTGTTAATCAATTAATCATGCGACATTTACAAACATCATAATCATGTTTTGTAGATGTTTACGAGCACTCATTACGCGGGGAAAGAGATGAGAATGGATTACAGAAATGGAGAGCCATGGAAGAAGGTTTTTGGACCTGTCTTGGCTTATCTCAACTCTGTCTCTCCCAAAGATTCCACTCTTCGTCTCTGGAGAGATGCTAAACGACAGGTTCTTTTGTCATTTATATTTTGAAGTAGTATAATAAATTTATTATTACTAATCTTCTTATCTATATATGTCAACGTTCTTTTCGAATATTTTGAGATTGACATTTATCATTTGTCGCAGATGACTGAAGAAGTCAGAAGCTGGCCTTATGATTTTGTAAATTCAGAAGATTATCCTCTTTCTCATCAGAGAGGAACGATCGAAGGTCAATTCTATATCAAAGACCGGTAAATAAACATCCCTGTTTTTCCCTATGTAAAACATAATTTCAAATATAATTTTTTTTTTTTAATTTTAAAAACCTGTTTCTACTTTGGATTATATAATGTTGTAGATATGTGTCAAGCTTAAATATATATGGGAAATTTGCTTTTGTTGGTTTGGCACCAGTTGGCGAAGCTGGTTCATGGCAAACCGAATCCAAGGTATGGTAATAATATATAGTAGATATACTTTATCCAAGTGTATAAATTTCTATAATCTCTAATAATTTTTATTTATTTGTGTGGCAAAAGGGGTATCAGTTTTGGACGAAAGCTGACAGAAAAGGGAGATTCATAATAGAGAATGTGAGGGCAGGCAATTATAGTCTCTACGCATGGGGTTATGGTTTTATTGGTGACTATAAATATGAGCAAAACATTACCATCATGCCAGGTACCATACTACCATAGTGGCGTGACATTAAAGTAAAATGCAACAAAAAGAAAAACAATGGTAATTTATGCCAACTAAAAGTTCCAATTCATCTTGATGTGCAGGTAGCCAGATGAATGTAGGACCTATAGTGTATGAACCGCCTAGAAACGGTCCAACGTTGTGGGAGATCGGTGTACCAGACCGAACCGCCGGAGAGTTCTATATACCGGATCCTTACCCTACTCTTATGAATAAGCTTTATGTTAACCCACTTCAAGACAGGTTAGTACTATAATCTGTAATATTCTTATCTACAAACATTTCTAGTAAGAAACATTATTCCAATTTGTTTAAGATTTTTTTTGAAATTTCGTTGTTAAATTGAATATTATTGTATATTTCAAAAATGCAGATTTAGACAATATGGATTGTGGGATCGCTACGCAGATTTATACCCTAAAAACGATCTTGTCTACACAGTTGGTGTTAGTGATTATAGAAGAGACTGGTTCTTTGCACATGTCACCAGGTACATACATAACGTTTTTCTAATACAATTCTTATCTGACACTTTTATATTAACTAAATAAATGTTTTTTCCTTATATAGAAATGTTGGAAATAATACATACGATTCAACGACATGGCAAATCATATTCAACCTGAATAACGTGAACCGGGTCGGTCTCTACACGCTCCGAATAGCTCTAGCCTCAGCTGCTGATTCCGAATTACAAGTCCGGGTCAACAATCCACAATCCGATCATATTTTCACGACCGGTTTAATCGGAAAAGACAATGCCATTGCAAGACATGGGATCCATGGGTTGTATAGATTGTATAGTATCAACGTCGCTGGAGATTTACTAAGTGTTGGTGACAATACCATATATTTAACTCAATCGAGAAGTATAGGACCGTTTCAAGGTGTTATGTATGATTATATCCGTCTTGAAAGTCCTTTTACAACGTAAGAGAAAAAAAAGGATTATAGCGGAAATAATTTACTGTAGAGGGAATTTATAATTTTTTTCCTTTGCTAGGTTTTTAATTCATTTGTATGTATGTAATGTAAGATCAAGGGTGTAAATATAAATAAAACCACTGTTAATGTATAATAATGCATGCATTTTAACATATATTAGAAGACACAGCTGTTGCTCATCTATGTAGATTTAGAACCACAAATTTGGTTATCCGTTATAGAAAACATATAATATAATAGAGTACACAATTTTAAAGATATATTTGTAATTGTTGCAAAACATATAACAGAATAAGCTTCATAACTTTTTCCTTATTCATTAAAAGTAAGAAGAACCCATGCTCTTCTGTTCCCATTGCCTTTTTAGCCATGTAAGAACCAAGAGAAGGAAGCAACACGTCGTAGCAATAATGAAACAATGGCAATGATAATAAAAATGTATTTATGCACTCTTAGCATATAATATAACAATATAAAAATGTATTATGGTTCGCCGCTTCTCGAGACCCTCTTCTTTCTAGTCACCTCCTTGAGATTCAAAGAATAGTTGATTAAATGGATCTTGGATTCTTGGGGATTGATAGGGCTGATAGCGGTGTTTGCCATTTCCAAGAGAAACAGAAACCTTGCGTTTGAAAAATGTTACCAGAGTCCTTAGGGCTCTGATAAAATCAATATAGAAAGCAAATAAGATGATAATATATTATCCAAAATAGATATTTAGAGAAGAGATATTGTAGGGAATATATTCTAGAGATTACAACAAGAAGAAAGATATGTATCTAATATAGATATATATAACTTGTATCTCTTTCTGTTTCTATTCTCCAATAACACCAATATAGATCGCAGAGAGAGGTTTCTTGACCGGTGAAATTTTCAGAAAATGGATGGTCTTCCTTTACCTAGAGGTTCTGAGAGCCAGAAAATCCATGAACGCGTAAGATTTGATCGATCCAAGAATTCAAAAATCCTTTCCAAAGATTTGATCAAAGCAATATCTTTTTTTTTTCTCTTTATTTGCTCTGTTTCAGTTTTGTGTTATAGTCGAGGAATGCATTGAAAACAACATGACCATGGCTGAAACTTTGAGATATGTACAGAATAAGTATCTAATCCCCCATGAACACAAAAAGTTTCTAATCAAGAAATTACTAAAGAGATTTCTCTCTCCTAAAGTGCGACTAAAGCGGCGATTAGGTTTCCGGTGCTTCACCGCCGTTAGCTTGGCCTCACGCCTGCTAACGAGACGTCTATTCCTAATCGGCTTTTCTTCTCCCGATGACAGTTCCAGTCTCCTCTCCTTCCGCGAGCTCGCCGATTGACCCAGGAGGGGCGTGTCCCGTCTCATCTCCAGATCGAAAGCTAGTACTGGCGAATCGAGAGCTGGAGATGAAGCTCCAATCTCCGTCGATTCCAACGGCGGTTCCAGCGGCGAAGGTTCCGTCTTATGCGGCTAGGTTCAAAGCTTCGCTGAGGAACCTCCGTAAGATTTCTGACCCCTCCTTCTTGGAAGACGGTACTCCAGTTGTGCAAGCGCCGGAGTCAGTTCTTGTGCAAACATCAGAGCTATGGCAGGACCACGTGGTAGCTCATTTCCACGGGCGGCGTCCTTCAGCGGCTAAGATTATTGCAGATCTGAATCCAGTTTGGGGCAAGTTTGGAAACATTACGGTCCGTACGGTCTCTGAGACGTGTGTTTTGATCTTTATCCCTTCAGTGCAGACCAGAGAGTGGGTCTTACAGGTTGGCTATTGGCAGGCTGATCGTTGTGCCTTCTCGGTTTACCCTTGGTCCGCTGATGGAAATTTGGCTGCTCAGGAGCTTCTCTTCGCGCCAACTTGGGTTATTCTCAAGAACGTTCCCCCTCAACTTTACTCTTTAGATGGTATAAGCGTAGTTGCTAGTGGAATTGGAGACCCACTTCACACTGAGAAATCCCGTTTGGACCCTTACCATTTTGGCGATACGAAAGTGAAGGTGGAGATTGAACTTTCAAAGACCCCTCCGGAGGTGGTCGAAGTTAGAGATAACCAAGGAAACTCGGTGAGGATTAATGTGGAGTATCCTAACCTTCCTCCTAAGTGCATTAACTGCGGGAAGTTTGGTCATTTAATGAACCGATGTCATAAGCCTCCTTTGAAGAGAACGGTTTCTCAGAAGACGGAGAAGGTGATTAGTGTCGTTCAGTCAGGGAAGGAGGTGTCTTTAGAAGATGCGCTGCAGACTCAAGTTGTTGGAGGAAAGGAAGAAGAGGGTAAGAAGGAAAACACCAGGGCTCGTTCTAGATCTCGTCGCAGGTCTCGTTCCAGAGCAAGAGCGAGAGCGTTGAGTTTACCTCTAGAGACTGTTGGTGATGGTGTGGTGGCTCAGGGAGCGAGTAAGCTGATATGTGATTCCTCGACTCAGTCTCAGGAACAGGGTCCTGTGGAAGAAGAGATCCTTTCCGGATCAGGTTTTCGTGAGGAACTTTTAGTTTGTGACGTTTCTCAGTTGGAGGAAGGGGAGATCGGTGGAGTAGGTGAGAAGGCGGAGTTAATGGGTAAAGACGGTGATCATAAGGAGTCGGTCAGGGAGAAAGATGGTGAAGCCATGTGGTTCACTAAACATTCCAGGAATTTCAGGCGTGCTTTGCGTCAGGAGCAACTTTGGAGAGCTTCTGGAGCGGTAGGAGCTCCTCCTAAATCATCTAAGCTTCTGAACCGAGTGATGAACTCGGGGAAGAAGCATGGTTTCTGATTCGGTTCCGTCCACTAAATTTGTATATATATGAAGATATTTAGCTGGAATTTAAGAGGTACTAATGATCTTGGTAGGCAGAGGGTAGTTCGTAGTTGGTTACAGAGAATGGGGTCGTCGGTGGGTGCGTTCTTGGAGACACATGTTCAGGAGGAAAATTTTCTCAGGGTTGTGGGAGCGGTGGCTCCAGGTTGGAGATATGATAACAATTATTTGGAAGCGGCTGGTGGTAGAATCTGGTTGCTTTGGAGTCAGAATTTATCAGTGGTTGTGTATAGGAAGACGGACCAGTTCATTTTATGTGGGGTGCTGGACCCTGCTTCTGGTACTCATTGTACAGTTGCGTTTGTGTATGCTCGGAATACGGAGGTGGAGAGGCAAAGCCTGTGGAGGGATTTAGTCTCTATCTCTAGTAATCCCTTAGTTGCTGAGTCCCCCTTAGTGGTTATGGGAGACTTTAACCAAATCCTTACGGCGGCGGAACACTTTTCTATTCAGCCGTATGATCTTCCGGTTCGAGGTATGGAGGAGTTTCAGCAATGTTTGGTTGATAGTAATCTAGCAGATATGGACATCAGAGGTACTTTTTTCACTTGGACTAACAGAAGAGCGGGTGATCCGATTCTTAGGAAGTTGGACAGGGTACTATGCAACGATAAATGGAGAGACAGTTATCCTGGTTCTGTAAGTGTTTTTGAAGCACCGGGGGATTCTGATCATTCACCGGTTTTCATCACTTTCTCTTCGGTTCCTCAGTCTAGAAAATGCAGCTTTAAGTATTTTTCTTTTATCTCTTCGCATCCTAATTATATTGCCGAGCTGGAGAAGGCTTGGGAGGACAGGATCCCGGTTGGTTCGAAGTTGTTCTCTTTGGGTCAGAGGTTGAAGAAAGCTAAAGCAACTTGTAAAAGGTTGAATAGAGAAGGTTTCGGGAACATTCAGCAGAAAGCAAGAGATGCTCTTAGTACTTTAAAAGAGATTCAAGAGCAGCTCTTAATTTCACCGTCGGATTCTTTGTTTCGTCAGGAGTTTGTGGCTAGAAGAAAATGGAAGTTTTTTGAATCTGCCCAAGAAATTTTCTTCTGCAGGAAAGCTAGAATTCGATGGTTGGACTGTGGAGATGCAAATACCAAATTCTTCTACAAAGCGGTGGTGGCTCATCAGCTTAGGAATTGCATTAGCTATTTGAGAGATACTGATGGCAATTTGATTTTTAATCAGTCCCAGATTAAGGAGATGGTGGTAGCGTTTTTCCAGAATCTATTAGGGTCTGAAGATAGCTCTCTCAATGATATCTCTGTGCAGGATTTGAGAGGTTTGCTTTCTTATCGTTGTCCACAAGAGATTGCTGACCAACTCGTGTTGATTCCGACAGAAGAAGAGGTTACGCGAGCCTGGTTTTCTATGCCAAAGAATAAAGCACCAGGGCCTGATGGCTTTTCTGCGGAGTTCTTTTGGGAATCTTGGGGGATTGTTGGTAAGGACTCTGTTGACGCGGTGAGAGAGTTCTTCGTGGGAGGTAGGCTGTTGAGACAATTTAATGTGACCACTATCTCCTTAATTCCAAAAATAGTGGGAGCAGACCAGTTGTCCTCCTTCAGACCAATCTCTCTATGTTCCACGATTTATAAGGTCATGGCAAGGCTGCTAAAAAAGAAACTGAAGCTTTGTGTTTCTGACATTGTTCAACGAAATCAAGTGGGATTTGTTCAGGATAGGCTGCTGTGTGAGAATGTTTTGTTAGCCTCAGAGTTAGTCAAGGACTTCAACGATCAAGGTCCTACGACGAGGGGTTGCCTAAAGATCGATATTTCTAAGGCATACGATAACCTTAGTTGGGATTTTTTGTTGAAGGTTCTGAAAGCGATTGAGTTCCCAGACAGATTTATAAGTTGGATCAGGGAATGTATTTCTTCGCCTAGTTATAGCATTGCGCTTAATGGTGAACTGCAGGGTTTCTTTCCGGGAAGAAAGGGTCTGAGGCAAGGAGATCCTATCTCCTCTCTGCTGTTTGTGATTGCGATGGATGTGTTATCTAAAATGCTGGATGATGGTGCGGTGAATGGCCGCTTTGGAATACATCCAGAATGTGACGCGCCTCTGATCACACACCTAAGCTTTGCTGATGATGTTCTAATCTTCTTTGACGGTACGGCGGCTTCCTTGAGAGGTATTTTGCAAATACTGGAAGAGTTCAGATTAATATCGGGTCTTAGAATTAATAGACAAAAGTCGGAGTTGCTACTGGATGGTGGAAATCCAGGAAGATGCCGAGCTTTGGCTATTGATATGGGCATTGCTCAGGGATCGCTTCCCCTGAGGTATTTGGGAGTCCCTTTGTCACCAAAGAAGATGACAAGAACGGATTTCCAACCTCTCTTGGATAAAATTGCAGCTAGGTTCAATTCTTGGACTGTCAAGCATCTCTCCTTTGCTGGGAGATTTCAGTTGATACAAGCAGTGATTTATTCAACAATCTCCTTTTGGGCCTCAATGTTTATTATTCCGATGGAGTGTGTGGTCATTCTTGAGCGCATGTGTGGAGCTTTTCTTTGGAATGGTGCTCCGAATTCTGCTAGAGGAGCAAAGATTGCTTGGGATTCAGTGTGTACTCCGAAAGAAGCAGGGGGCCTTGGTCTGAGGAGGTTAGCTGATTGGAATACAGTTCTGGGTCTGAAATTGATTTGGCTTCTGTTCACAGCCGGAGGTTCGCTTTGGGTGTCGTGGGTGAGAAGGAACTTGATTGGAGAGGAGAATTTTTGGGTCCTAAATCCTACTAGAAGAGGAAGTTGGATCTGGAAGTCTATATGCAAATTGCGTCCTTTAGCGAGGCCTATGGTCTTTTGTGAAATTGGATCTGGCATTACTGCTAGTTTTTGGTATGATAATTGGACTTCTCTGGGTCCTTTGATTGAGGTGGTAGGTGGTTCTGGTCCTCAGGTGTCGGGTTTGAGTATTGATGCAGTGGTAGCGGATGCTCTTACTAGTGAGGGATGGTGGTTAGATCGGAGTAGGAGTAGGAGTCCGATAATTACCCTTCTCAAAGCTTGCTTGCCAAATGCACAGTCTCTGCTGTCTTCTGACGAGGATGACACTTATGTTTGGCGTCCGGTGGCTGAGAGAGGGAATGGTAAATTTTCTGCTAGAGATACCTGGCTTGCCTTGTTCCCTTCTCCTCCAGGTGTGGTCTGGCATAAGGCTGTGTGGTTCAATGGGAGAATACCGAAGCATGCTTTTCTTACTTGGATAGCTGCAAGAGATAGAATGGTGACTAGGGATAAGCTTATTGGTTGGGGTTTGGTGGTTCCGTCAACTTGTGTTCTATGTTCGGGTCATGATGAGAATAGGCAGCATTTGTTCTTTGACTGTACTTTTAGCAGTCAGGTGTGGAGGTATTTCATGACGAGATTGGGTCTGTCTCCTCCGCAGGATTTTGATGCAATTTTACGTTGGATATTAGCTCCGTCGAGGGATAAGAATGTGATCTTGATTGTAAAACTCCTTCATCAGACTGTGCTGTATTTGATTTGGAAGGAAAGGAATCAAAGAATACATACAGCTGTGGAAAAACCCTCAGGTGTTTTGATAGCAGAGATCAAGCAGCTTATCAGGTTCAGATTGGACCCTTTGGCTCGGAGACAGTTGGTTCCTGCGGGACAGTGTTCAGTGTTGGCGGTTTGGCTGTCTTTCTTTTGAGTTAACAATTTTTTTTGCAGTTGTAGTAGGTCAGGCCTGGTTTAGAGGTGTGTCTAGTAGGAGAAGTGTGGTAGGATTGTAGTCAATTTTGTATTGGGGCCGATTTATATATAAATAAAACGAGTACTTTTAAAAAAAAAAAAAAAAAAAAAAAAAAAAAAAAAAAAAAAAAAAAAAAAAAAAAAAAAAAAAAAAAAATCCCCCATGAACACACCAACAGAGGTAAACTACTCTTTCTTACCGAACCATTAATAATGGGAAAATCTTCTAATATATATCTTTGGTTTTTATCAAGTTTGGAATCATCTTGAGAGGACGAATCCAGATTTATTCATATCATACAATGCAAGGATCCGTCAGCGCAATGCACAACGTACGTAGAATAATAGAAAGACATCTCTTTTCTTGTCTCACAAGTTTCAAATCTCAAGCCTTGTGTGTTGGCTACTTTTTGCAGCCGAGATTTTACAACGAATTTTGGATACTTTGGATCAGATTCAGAGCAATACAGAACAGATAGTCAAACTACTGAGTGGTGTTCATGGGTTTGGACCACATCCTTCTGCTGTGAGCTCCTTAAAGAGAGACAGAGGTAACAGTGAAGAAGCAGAGAAGCAGCAGAAGAAAGAGAGAGGTGACAATGCAGAAGCAGCAGAAGAATGAGAGAGGTGATCACAATGAAGAAACAGAGAAGTGGAAGGATCAGAATATACAACTGCCACAATAATGAAAGCTCAAGAATCAGTTTCAAGTCTAGCAAGTTTCAGTTTTAATTCTAGTTTGAATGAGTCTTTCCGTTTGAATAAGTCTCCTGGTTTGTAGGAGATAGTGTTGAGTTGTTTAAGCTAGTTAGTTGAGTCCATCTCGATTTTGGGTCGTTAACGATTTTATGTCGGCTCGGTTTTAAGTCGATTCTATAGGTTAAAGGCCTTGCTTCATTAGAATGATAATGTACAACAATATATACAATCCGAGAGCTAGGGTATTTAGATTATATAATTACATTGTGATACCATCTAAACTATTAAGACAGAAGTAAGAGTTGCACAAAAATTACATTACTATGCCACTGCCATAAACTCTATCGTTTTAGTATTTTTTTTTTTCTAAAATTTCGTTCCCAACATTACACTTAATAATGTCATACTTCTTACCCACCCATTATATTGTTTTGGGTTTCCAAATTGTTAATGGCCCAGATCAATGTTACATTTATTATTTTACCAATCCTACACAAAATCAATCACCAAATGTTTTAAAATCTTCAACCCATTACAAATCAATCGATTGAACATATATCAAAACGTATCTACATCATTATATTCACGTTTTCTATTACATATGCATGATATAAAGAGATAATAATATCTTTTATGACTATGCATACCAACATTTAGTATATCAATACTATTAAAACAAAAACACTTTTTATCTACTTGCAAGTAGTCTATCTCAAAACATTATATTTATTTAATTTTATGTTATGTTACATATAACTAACTGAGTTATTATATTAAATAACAACATTAAATTAATATAATATTTAAATATACTCAAAATAAGATATCAAAAAGATACTCTTAACTACTTTTTCAGATTACATTTTAACAATATCTTTAATATATTTTTCTTTTAAAAATTAATATTTATTCTTTTAATATTATTTTAATAACAAAACGTAAATAATATTAAATTAAATTATAAATGAGTATTAACTCATTTTTATTTATAGAATAAGAACTAACATTCTATAACATTTATATATAAATATTTCATATTTGTAACTAAATATTACATAAAATAATAATTATAATATAAATTAATCTACTTTATACATTATAAACTAGATGAATTACATTTACAAAATAACAAAATACTACCATAAAATATTAAAAAATGAAATAATTTTATATTTTAATATACATATCTAAATTAAAACATTAAGATATAAAAAATTAACATTTAATTATATGTAACTGATACACAAAATAATAATAAACAATTTTTTTCAAACCTTCACCAATACATAATAATATAATTATCATAGATAAATTCTTAAAATCGTTTATATAGATATATATATATATATAGATAATTTTATAAAATAAATATTAATAATAGATACTATTAATATTTAATTATATGATGAAACATGTTATTACTGATATTTTATGATTATAATTTTACGGGTTATTTCAATAAACATACAAAATATTTATCAAATATAAAATTAATTTAACAAATATAAAACTTAATATAAGTTATGTTTGGGAGTTCAAGTACCTATTGGGATACGGGTCGAATATTTTGAATCAAAACTAATTTATATCACGTCATTGGTGTCATAATATGTAAGTAGACATGTTTGTAAGTATGGATCAGATTCAAATATAACAGGTCGGGTTTAGTTCTAATTTGTACACATCCTAAAACCGATAAAGTAACCATATATCGTTCGAATTCGGGTTATATTGGTTTGGCAATCTAAAATCTAGAACCAAAACAAAGAAAGATCCTTATTTTTATAGAATTGGATATTAAAATACTTAGTTAAAATTAGATAATTAATTTAAATATCATTTTAAAATAAATATAGAACTGAATATTAAACTCGATATTTATGTTTCAAATATTTATATTTATGATTAATTTGGATATTCAGATCGATTTAGATTTTTTTTCTAGATTTTTTGGTTTTTGGGTTATTCGTTCGGGTTTGGCTAATAACACTTTGATTTGGATATATTTTTCACCACCCTACAAAACTCATTTTGATATAATTTAGATTTTTGACCGGTTACGGATCCAATTTTTTTGTTTAGATTGAGTTTAGACGTCGAGTTATGGATTTTATGCACATGTCTACTTTAAATAAAACAAAAATACGGTCATATAAAATTTTCACCGAAAGATTATTCTGCATTTATAAAAAAACTATGTTTGATGAAATTAAAGAACTAAATAATTTTATCCCACATTTCTACATGTATATGAATGCGATTATATAAAATTTGCATCAAACATAAACCCGCGCTTTCAAAGCGCGGGTCAAAATCTAGTATAGGTTAAAGGACTTGCTTCATTAGAATGATAATGTACAACAATATATACAATCCGAGAGCTAGGGTATTTAGATTATATAATTACATTGTGACCCTTTCGTTATATGTCTATAGATTCCTCTTGATTCTAAGTTGTGATTCAAGAATATTTATATCTATTAACACCCAAAATTTTAAATATCATTCGATTCGGATTTGGATCATTTTTTAGTTTAATTATCTGTAAAAAAAATACCAGCAACACACTATATTTATATGAAATTTAGAAAATAACTGAAAAGTTTAATAACAACTGATATTAAATATTTTAAATACTAAATTTAATTGACATTTACAGTAGAACCTCTATAAATTAATACTCGATAAATTAATAATCTCTACAAATTAATAAATTTCATCGGTCCCAACTTGGGCCGGTGTAAAATATGACAGAAATCGATAAAATAATAAGATAATAATATTTTTAAAATTTTCATGTAAATATATGGTCCCACTAAAATCATAAATTAATGATCTAGCTATATATAATTTTATATAAGTACAATCTAACATTATATTGTTGATTTTATATTTACTATAAAAATAATTTTATTTTTTAAAACATTTCAATATATTTTGATAATATTTAGTTAGGGGTTTTAAATTTACTATAAAAATACTTTTATTTTAAAAAATTTCAATATATTTTGATAATATTTAGTTTAATTATATCGAAACCATGTAACAATTCTATGAAACATAAAAATATACACCAAATAAGATAATAAAAAAATATAAAAGTCAAATTTCTAAATTTTAAATAATGCACATATGCTAAAATATTTTTTTTTTATTTTATAAATAAAAATGGAAAAAATTAAAAAAAATCTAAATGAGGAAACTTTCGTAAATTAATATCTCTATAAATTAATAAAATTTCAAAGTCCCAACATTATTAATTTATAGAGGTTTTACTGTAGTATAGAAAAGAAAATACATAGAATCATAGCCTTGGACATTTATGTTTTTAAGTGTGAAATTCTTATCGGATCGGTCTTTTATTTGGATTGGTATATATCCAAAAGATTGAATTTTGTCTTAGTTGAGATATTTTTATATCGAGGTTCAGATTTTTGGGTCCTTGCAAAATATTTCGGGCTAATATCGAGGCTCAAGCCATCAGAAACAGATATCAACGTAACTCTAAGAGCATATGCAATGGGGGTACATGCAGGGTCCTTAGAGGTTATACATATGTTAGGGGGATATAATACTAATTCTTTTGTTAATAAAGTGAAGGATTGATACGAGAATAAGGATTTTTCGTACCTGATCCTTAGGGTACGTGGCGTGTTCTGGATGGATGGGAGAATGTTTACGTTTTGGTAAAGGAATAAATTTTGGTCATTCTCGACCGAAGGAAAGAAAAAAAAAGCTCTGCGACGAAAGAAAGGCGATTCCGATTAAAACGACACCAAGGCGATTCCGATTAAGAAAGAGGGTGATTCGAAATCGACGGTTGAACAAGGTAAATCGCACCTCTGTTCTGTAGATTAGCCGATTAAATATCTAGTTAGAAATCGATCTACTTTGAAATTAGGGTTCAAACAAAAATTGGGGTTTTTTTTTGCGTTTGCGCTTGTCTGTTCCAAATCGATATATCTTTAATCGTTTTGGGGTTCTTCTGGTGTGAAATTAGGGTTTCAAAAGGATTTGGGGATTTTTGAGTTTGTATTTAATGGTTATCAACGATTCTGCTTTCTTTTTTTTTTTTTTTTTTTTTTTTTTTTTTTTTTTTTTTTTT
>CAKOAT010432932.1:36956-59200 GCA_932364175.1 Eruca vesicaria subsp. sativa | reverse complement strand
CCAACCCTTCATTCTGATCAAACTAAGTTTGTTCCTTATCCCTTTGTCAGTAAGCTTCGCTAGCATCAAAATAGGCATCAACTTCTCCCCATGTTTTACTCTATTCCTCTCTCTCCATAAAGCATAGATAGCTGCAGGGAAAGCATACCTTAGGCAGTATAACCTCTTCTTCTCCAACCCATTCCCAGAAACCTTCTGCACTATCATCAACCAGTCCACCGAGAAAGAATTACCAAGAATACCTCTAACAAGACTACTCCAAAGCTGAGCAGAGTAAGGACACTTGAAAAGGATATGATCACGAGTTTCAGCTTCATTGTTACAGAGCACACAAGTAACATCCACTCCTCTACACCATTGAGAAACTCTATCCATAGTAGCTAGTCTGTTTTTCATTGCCAGCCACACAACGAAAGCAAACCGCGGAGTACCCATCGAAAACCAGACACCACGAGTCCAACTCTGCAGCACATTAGTCTCTCTAAGGATTAGCCAAGTGTCCAAAGTGATAAACTCCTGTTTATAACCTGATCTTCCTCTCCAAGTACCAACATCTTCCTTGTCATTACAGATCATGCCTCTAGCATGATTTAGACTCATCTCCATCTCATTGAAAATTCCAGCACGATGCTCTCTTCTTCTCCTGAATCTCAAAGCTGCTTCTGCCAATGTAGCTTCTCTCCTTATCCCCATTTCAATAAATCCTCTCTCCCCTAACAGATCCGCAACAATTCCCTTCTCTGACCATCTATCATACCAGTATGATATATGCCTGCCATTCCCGATCTCCATTTTATAAAACTTTCCTGCTATCTCTCTTAACTTCAACAGCTTTCTCCACATCCAAGAGCCAGCCTGTGTATCTACCTTTAGTTCCAAAAAGCTTCTATTTTTTATAAGATACTTCTTGATCCACTTACCCCATAAAGAGCCCCCAGCAAGCAAACGCCAAATGAGCTTAAGACCGTACACAAGATTTACCTCTTTCAAAGCTCTAATCCCAAGACCACCTTCATTCTTAGGCGTGCAAATTTCTGACCAAGCAACCTTAGCACCAGAAGTCCTCAAATCAGGTCCTGTCCAAAGAAAAGCAGAGCAAATCTGCTCTATCTGCTTCATACATTTGCTTGGCAACCTGAAGACTGCAGCCCAAAAATTAGCAATACTCGCCAGGACAGACTTGATCAATTGTAACCGACCCGCATAAGAGAGGAATCTGCTCCTCCAAGAACTTATCTTGCTTCTGATCCTCTCTACTAATGGCATATAGTCCTGACTTCTCATGGCTTTCGTCATTAGAGGGAGACCTAAATAACGAACAGGGAGGACACCCTCTGTAAAAGGAAAATTCCTTAGAATTCTTCCTTTTTCATCAGCTTGAACACCTGCCATATAAACCGTAGACTTCTCGATACTAATGCTCAAACCAGACCACTGGGTGAATCCCTCAAATACTGAAAGAACTCCTTCAATTGAGCTTTTTGTACCTTCCACAAAGACCATAAGGTCAACTGCAAAACACAAGTGGGTAAGTGAGAGAGATTGGCACCTTGGATGAAGCTTAAATTTCTTTTCCTTCGCGGCCTTGTCAAGTTTGTGAGATAGCACATTCATACACAAGACGAACAGGTACGGAGATAGTGCACAGCCTTGCCTCAGACCCCTTTTGCTTTGAAAGTAACCACCAAGCTCCCCATTCACTTGGACAGAAAATGACGGAGTGGTGATGCATAACCTAACCCAATGAATGAATCGAGCCGGAACTCCAATAGCCTCAAGACTCCGAAGAACAAAATCCCACTGCACAGAGTCAAACGCCTTCGAGATGTCAATTTTCATCACGCTTCTAGGAGAAATATCTTCATTGTGATAGTCCTTAACCAACTCTGACGCTAGAAGTACATTCTCCATCAACAATCTACCCTTTATAAACGCAGATTGGTTCTCCAAGACTATACGCGGAAGCACTACCTTTAGCCTGTTAGCAATGATTTTGGACACCACCTTGTACAAAACATTACAACAGGCTATAGGCCTGAAATCCCTCATCTCCAATAAATCAACCTTCTTGGGAACCAGGGCTAGAATTGTAGAATTAACTCCTTTGGGGAGGAAACCAAATCTGAATACTGACTGAACTGCAACAACAAAGTCAGATGCTACAAGAGGCCAGGTAGTCTTGAAGAATTCACTTGGGAAACCATCAGGGCCTGGTGACTTATTCGCCGGCATAGCAAAGAGAACTCGCCTTATCTCTTCTTCAGTAACCACTGCTTCCAGAAGTGCACAATCCTCCACCGTACATCTGAAAGTTAGAAGCTCCTTTAACTCATCAATAGAAGCACCAGTGTAGACCTCTGGCGACTGATTTAAAAAATCAGAGAAGAATCGAACAGCCTCGTCTTTGATATCTTCTTGCTTGGTGACTACAACCCCATTAGGACATCTGATCTCTCTGATGGTGTTCTGAGCCTGACGCGATTTAATGGCATTGTGAAAAGTCTTGTTATTTTGATCACCCACATCTAGCCAATGCAACTTGGCACGTTGCTTTAAGTGATCCTCCTCAAGACTAGCCACATAGAGCCATCTCTCATAAGCATCAGCTTCTTCCTTAACATTATAAGCACATGGATCCAACAATGTCCTCCTCTGCTTATCACATAGTATCTCATGAGCTTCTTTGGCTTTCTTAGAAAGATTACCCAACTTCGCTTTACCAAACATCCTGATAAGAGGCTTCAAAGATTTTAATTTCTTCGAGAATCTAAACATGGCTGATGTCGAATGAAACAGACACGTTGTAGAATCCCAGTACTCCTTTACCAGAGGGAAAAAAGCCTCCAATTTCCCCAGCGCATTTACATATTTGAAAGGTTTCCTTATTACCTCTTTAGAAGGCAGTAATTGGATCTTGCATCGTAGATGGTCTGAACATCCTCCAGCTTCAAATATAGAATAAGCTTCCGGCAACTTTAACATTGCTGTATCATTCACTAGAACCCTATCCAGCTTCTTGCAGACAATACCTTCCTCTCTTTTGTTGCACCAAGTGAACATAGGACCCTGGTAACCCATATCAGATAAACCACAGTGCAAAGCCATCCTCTGAAAATCTCTCATCCCAATTGATATTCTCCCAAAATCATTAAAACCAGAACTTTCCTTTCCCACCAGCACTTCATTAAAATCTCCAACTATTAGCCAAGCCTTATTACGAAACATAGCCGAATCCTGATGTATACACAGATCCTCCCATAAACTCTTCCTCTCCTCCATCAAATTATTTGCATATACACAAGTAAAGAAAAACTCCTCCTGCCCTTGTAACGCTACCGAACAGGTGATAAGCTGCGCAGTTTTGTATACAGGAGACATTCGAACTTCATTATTCCAAACCAACCATATTCTTCCTCCACGACTGAACTCATAGTTAGTTCTTGAATCCCAGCCACGAAACACCTTCTTAATAATATTTTCCGCCTTACCCTCTTTTACTTTTGTTTCCAACAGACCACCAAAACACATATTGTTACTTCTCACCCACTCTTCTACAACGGAATGCTTTAGGTTTTTGTTGCAACCACGGACATTCCAGAAGAAACTCGTCATTGATTAGTGTTTACGTTTAAGCCTCACGCTCTTCCCTGGATTTTCATCCTGAGCTTTTGGCTTACGACCTCTTCTCTTCCCCACTTTAGACTCTTCCTCCATTTGTTGCTCTATAATTCTATCCTCCACCAAATCATCTTCTTTAAACTCCAAACCCCCATAAATCTCGTGACTCTCAGTGCAACTAGTAGCCTCCTCAATTTGGTCCTCCTCATCCTCTTTCTCATCTATACTCAGGACTGCAAACTTAGATGCTGACACCACCACAACTGACTCCTGAACTGATTTTCCTGAAGCTCTCCCAGCTTTCTCTGGCGAAACCTGAGACCAAGCCTTCATATCACTACTAATTCCACCACCGATAACATGCTCTGCTTCCTTAATTACTTCACTCTTATTCCCCGACACACCCTCCATCACCTTAACTAGCACAACTTCTTCCTTTACCTCACTACACTGCGGACTAGCATACCTCTCATTGAGCTCAGACTCTTTAGATGGAGTTCTTCTTTTCACTTTACTTTTTGCGCCACATACACCCTCATTGTGACCCCATTTGTCACAAAACTTGCATCTGGCTGGCAACCAAGGAAAATAGAAACTCACTGTGAAGCTCTTCCCCCCTTTTGTAAAAGTGATTTCCTTCGGGAGAGCCTTTGAAACATCAACTTTCACAAATATTTTCGCCTCAGTCAGGTTAGTGCAAGCCATTGTTTCCGGATGTAGCTCCACTGGCAAACCTACTGTACTGGTAATAAGACTCAGCCCTTCCCACGAGTACATATGAAGAGGGACCTTCTCCAAATGAACCCACATGGGTATAGCTTCGTCTTCCTGCCTCTCTTCCTCCGATTTAGGAGACCATTTGGATACCAACATCGGAACCCCCGCAATGTTCCACATCCCCCTTCTTAAGATCTTCTCTCTCGCTTTCTGACTTGAAACTTTGAATCTCATAGTCGTCGGATTAACTTCATATACTTCAACCTTAACAGAAGGATCACCATACCTCCAAATCTTATTAAGGACCATGTGGACCTTTGCAACATGTGGAGCTTGATCTAGGAACTTCCCAATCACAAAATCTTCCCAAAGTGGTGTAGCATTTTCAATGATCCCATCCGGAATCTCTACCGTATGAATCCCCTCCTTGCTTGATACCTCGATCTCAATCTTTCTCAACTTTTTCTTGTCTTGCGCCACATCGACCCAGCTCTGATCCATCTTCTTCGAATCCTCTACACCCTTCAATCTTCCCTTTCCCAAACCCCCATTAGAAACCTCTGTATAACCCATATCATCCCCACTCGTGCTTCCCTTCTTCAAATCACCCATCAAACCCTCCGTGTTTCTCAGATCAACCCCACCCTTCGAACCCTCCGTGTTTCTCAGATCAACCCCACCCTTCGAACCCTCCGTGTTTCTCAGATCAACCCCCCCCCCTTCGAACCCTCCGTATTACTCAGATCAACCCCCGGTGGATCTGTAGAGTCCGGCGGAACGGCCAGAACCATAGCAGAGACCCCCTTCGAAACTCTTCTCCGAAATCGCCAATAAAGTCGCCAATAATCGCTTTTCTCTCTCTAGTATTCTCTCCAGATCCTATCACTGATCCAACGATTCTGCTTTCATCGCAGGTGGGGATTTACCTTTGTGTTGCCGTTTATGTTTCCGTAGCATCATCGTTTGGTGTAGTTCGTTTTGCTAGCACTTGCCTCTGTTTAATTTTTAGGTTGTTTTGTTGATAGTCAGCTTTCTTTTTTCGCGTAGCACTGCAACAATTTGGGTTTTTAGGTTGCTTTTGCATTGAACCTTTATGTGTGCGTCTGTTCTTGCTTCATCTGTCTTTGATGATTGTTTGTTTCATGTTCGACAATGTGAGATATGTTTCTGTGATTTAATCATCTCAAGTTGGTTTAGTTTTAGATCTAAAGGGCCATGAGTTAAGTAACTAATCGTTAATTGAAATCGACATTTATTGTGTTTGTTGGTCTACTTCTTGAATCATAGAGAATTAATAATAGAGAATTATTGTGTTTGTTGGTGTACTTCTTGAATCATAGAGAATTATTGTGTTTGTTGGTCTACTTCTTATTGTTCCTAATTTGTTATTACTTTTTTATTTCTTGCAGGTTTACAATTATGGGGGAAGATTATTCATACAGCCAGCCTTCCTCATCATCAAAGTCGATTGACATTACCTCCTTTCTACAAGAAGAAGCGGACTTGTATGCAGATGAAGGTCAGAGCACCTACAATAATCCAGAACCAGTTGAGTACCCATCTCAGCCAGATGCAGATGGAGGAATCCCGACGTTATGCTACTGTGGTGGTGACCCTGTGGTTGCAACATCCACCACTCGTAAACATCCCGGCAGGAGATACTTCACGTGCTTGAACGTGGATGATGGAGACTGCCACATCTGGAAATGGTGGGATGTGGCAGTCATGGAGGAGATTAGCGACTTCCAGAGGCAACTTAGGCTGCTTAAGGAAGAAGGCAATTCGACTGAGCATAAGCTGATGCTGGTGGAGAAGAGTTTATTTGAGTTATCAAACCGTAAATTAGGAGTTAAGCTAATGGGAGTGAGCAGAAGCTGGTGCTGTGTATTGGTTTTCATAGGTTTCGTGTTGTTGTTTCTGCGTGGTGAGTATTTTATCTTCATGTCATTTTCATATTACATTTACCAATATTATGCATTTATCTTCTTGTCATTTGTTCTCTTTCATTTCAGGACTAGCTTCAAACGAGAGTGTCTCAAAGAAACACTGTCTTTACTAACAAGGTACACCCAGTCTAGTTAAGGCAATTGTTCATTTAATGAAGTTGAATTGATTTCTACCGTTGCAACTTCTTGGATTTGATAGGTGATAAATGTTACCGCGTTTATAAATAGTTCACTGAAGTCTCTAGCTTGCTAAATTGTACTAATTACTCGGATTTGATTGATGATAAATGCTAGTTATTTGCTTCCTATCTTCCTAACTGCACAGATTTTAATTGCTTTAATTGTTAAAAAAAGTTGATTGCTTACTTAAAGAACTTTGTTGCTAATAGAGTTCCTCCTCCTCCTTGGCTTTACAATCACTATAGGTAACACTCCATCGAAACTTGTATCCTCAACTAACTCGTGTAGCAAACTTGTAACTTGTGTAGTAACACTATAATAGTTCATTTAAGAAGCTTTCAAAATGATCTGATTAGAGACTGGTGTAGCATATAACTTGTGTAGTAAATTTTTTCACAAGCTTTCAAGAACATCTGATATAGTCTTAGCTAAACTAGTGAACCAAACTTGTGTAGTAAATTTCGAACCATAAGGATCAAAGTGTAACCATCATTTTCTTACTTGCATAATAAAGGGGTGTGTCTTGTTTGTTCTTCTCTTTGTCTCACCAACAAGATTGCGTTTGACAAAAATCTTACCGCTTTGTTAGAATGATAAGCTTGAGTTCCACCCGCATAAGAACTAAATTTAAAAATCTAAACTAATATGTAGAACTAAATTTAAAAATCTAATATGTAGAACTAAATTTTAAAATCTAAACTAATATATAGAACTAATAGTGAACTAAAACATGAAACAAAATATTGGAACTAAATTTAAATTTTTAAAATTTAAATTTTACCAATCCTTAACTAAATTTTAATAACTTAAATTCTTTACCAATTTTTTTTAAAAGGAAGGATCCCTTAAAATGTCATCCTCTTCATCTGATGAAGTCGAAGAAAGATTGGAGGAAATATTCGACGAAATACTCGAAGATACATACGACGACATACTGGAGGCTCAGCAAAATAAGCCACGGAAACGTGCTTACATAGAACGGAATCGTGAAGCCGGACACAACCGTTTATGGAATGACTATTTTAGCGAAGATGCGACATTCTCGTCACATTTATTCAGACGTCGTTTCCGCATGAATAAGGACTTATTCTTGCGTATTGTATATGGCCTATCAGAGTACATTCCATTCTTTAAGCAAAGAAGAGATGCAACCGGGAGGTTTGGTCTTTCTCCACTACAAAAATGTACGGCAGCAATTTGTATGCTTGCTTATGGTTCAACGGCTGATATGGTAGACGAATATCTCTGACATGGTGAGAGCACTGCACTTTCATGTTTACATAATTTCACTAACGGAATTATTCAGTTATTCAGAGATGAGTATCTACGACGACCGACACCGGAAGATCTTCAACGACTACTCGATATTGGAGAGAAACGAGGGTTTCCTGGGATGGTCGGGAGCATTGACTGTATGCATTGGGAGTGGAAAAGTTGCCCGACTGCTTGGAAAGGACAGTACGCACGTGGATCGGGAAAACCGACAATTGTCTTAGAGGCTGTAGCTTTACATGATCTTTGGTTTTGGCACGCTTTCTTTGGACCTCCAGGTACATTAAATGATATCAATGTCCTCGATCGGTCTCATGTGTTTGATGACATTTTAGAAGGTCGAGCTCCCGGGCTAAGGTACGTGGTCAATGAACACATGTATAAGTTGGCATACTACCTCACAGACGGTATATATCCAAAATGGTCAACATTTATCCAATCTATCTCACTCCCTCAATGTCCTAAACAAGAGTTATTTGCTAAAGTTCAAGAAGCAACCCGAAAAGATGTGGAGCGGGCTTTTGGAGTATTGCAAGCTCGATTTGCAATTGTGAGAAACCTCGTTCTTACATTGGATAAAGAAAAGATAGGGAAGATTATGAGAGCATGTATCATACTACACAATATGATAGTTGAAAATGAACGAGATGGGTACATGCAATACGATATATCTGAATTTGAAGAAGGAGACGTCACTAGGAGTTCACAGGTGGAAACCGAAAGGCCTACAAATTTGAATAATATGTTTGGTGTTCGCAATGATCTTCGTGATAGGCGTATGCATGAACGACTGAAAAATGATTTGATCGAGAATATTTGGAACAAGTTTGGTGATGAAGATTAATAATTATTGTATCTTTTTTTTTAATCGTTGTATCTTTTTTTAATCATTGTATCTTTATTTCTAATCATTGTATCTTTTTTTTTAAATCATGGAATTAATAAAATTTTAATTTTAATTTACAAAAAAAATTTTTAAAAAATAATATTTCTAATTCCTAAGGACTCTACCTTCGGAAACACCATTGGACACATACTTTTACTCCCAATCCTTAACTATTTAAAAGAAAAAAAATAATAATACTAAACTAATCCTAAGGACTCTATGGTGGAGTACACCATTGCATATGCTCTAAGTAGGTTTGATGAAGTAAAATTATTACTTTTTCAGCGAAAAAGAATAAATGAGCAGGAGAACAAAAAGGCCCAAAATTTACAGAATAATATTAAAAAAAGGTCCGTGAATAAAAAGCAATCAATCAAACGAAGAAACTAATTTCGCGCTCTCTCCTTTATCTCTCTATCTCGTTTCACTTACTGTTTGTTTCTCCAAGAAGGCCATTTTTCCAGATCGAATCCTTCTTCTGAAAGTCAGGTCTTCCCTATCCTCGCTGGAAACATGCATCCTTCACATCAATACGTAAGATTTGATAATATCCAAGAATCTGTTAGGGTTCTTTTCCGTTGATTGATTACACTACATACATCATCAAACTCTTTTCTTCTTCTTTCTTTTCTCTCAGTATTGGGCTTATAGAAAAGTCAAGGAGTGCATCCACAAGTACATGATGAGTAAGGACGAAACTTTGACATATCTAGAGGATCAGCAAGGAATCGCACGTGAAGATACCTGCGTAGGTAATTAATTAAACCATCAATATATATCATTCATTAATTAATTGATGGGTAACCTCTAATTCAGTAATTATTCGAATCTTGATTAATTTTGGTGTAGCTTGGGCTATTCTTGAACACGAGGATCCAGATTTCTTCAGATCATACAGTGCAAGAATCCATGAGCGAAATGCGAGGACCCGTGAGCGCGTTGCATCAAGTACGCAAATATATAGAGTTTTCTTGTCACACAAGTTTCTTTCTTTCTTTCCTTTTGATAAAGAAAATCTTTTGTCACGTGATTAATTGTTGTGTAGCTTCGCCACGAGAGAGAAATTCAGCTATAGTGGGAGAGCAAGAGCAACAGCAACAGTCTCGTCCTCCTCGTGGTCTTGCCAGTAATTAAAAAAAGCTCCCGTGTTCCTTTGTTCTTTGAGTTTCTCAATGTGTTTGACCTAAACATGCATTGTTTGTTGACATTATTGTCTTTGCTTGCTTGTGTTATATAGTATTGTTGCCTGATTTAAATGTTCCTGCTGATGATGCCATTGCTGTTCATCATCCTTCAACTCAAGCGGGACCTTCCAGAGCTGGAGCTGCTAATGCTGATGTTGTTGTAGAGAGCCAAAACCTTCAAGCCTCTCAACAGCAGCAGCCAGTTATTCCCAGTAATTTAAACTACTTACTACTCTCATCTTTCCTCTCTGTTGTTGTGCCTTTCCTTGATCTCTCTCAAACGTTTAAGTGTGTTTGTTGGCTTGTCCTTGCATGCAGACGATTTTTGTCAGCAGGTTTTGAATACTTTGGGTCAGGTTTTGAATGCTTTGATTCAGCTTCAGAGTAATTCAGACTATATCATGAAACAACTGACGACTGATGGTCATGGCTTTGCTGCGGGATCTTCCAAGAGACAGCGAGTTGGAGAGGCAGAAATGAGAGGTGGCCATGAAGAAGAAACAGAGAAGCTGCAGGAAGGTGACGGTGAAGAAACAGAGAAGCTGCAGGAAGGTGAAGGTGAAGAAACAGAGAAGCTGCAGGAAGGTGACGGTGGAGAAGCAGAGAAGCAACAGGAGAAAGAGGAAGGTGACGATGATGAAGAAGCAGAGAAGCCCCAGGAGAAAGAGGAAGAGAAATAGAGAGGTGACAATGAAGGAGCAGCAGCAGGATCAGAATCCCACAATTAACGCATGTACAGTTCTTACATAAGCATCGTTTTTTTTTTGGACTAACAAAAATATATATTGCAGAGACACATACATGTTGCTTACTTTCCTATTATCATCCTAGACTAGACGCTACTACCAGCTACACAGTTTTTTTTAAAACATTGCGGAGCAATTACTTTTCTGTTTCTCAAGGTTTTTCATTCTTGACAAGAGATATAATACATGTAGCAAGTTACAATCTGATGGAGTTTTTTTTTCATAATTTCTGATACAAATATTTCAATGCCCCACCCCATCATCATACATGGGCACTATAACTTGGGATGGCCAATCATCCAAAATTACAATTGACCCCAAGCAGGCCACACTAATATCAAACAATCAACACAACGAGTATTAAGAAAACACCCTTCCTTCATCTCAAGATCGTGTGGACGTAAGGCTTCCCACTTGACCAGCAAAAGCAACCCACGGGTTGGTTGGAACGTGCTGGTGACTGTGGTTATGGTTTGATGATGAGCAACACGCTCACACGATGATTGTAGTCGGTGGAGTCATTTTTGACCATACAACTGTGGAGACAGCTTTGACTCTTAGCATATTACATAATTTGAAAGATATGTACTTATAATAAGGGTTATAAATAATGAGGAGAACCCATGCTCCTCTGTTTGCATTACCTTTTAGCCATGAGAATCAATCAACTAGTAGCAATGATGATGATGATAGTAATGACTAATGAGCAAGCTTAAGGTATGTTACATTACCATCATCAATGTAATCAAGCAAATCACACAAGCAAGATTAGAGAGATATTTAAAAGCTATTTCTCTCTATCTTGTCCACATCTTCTTCTTGGGGTCTCTCTCTTTCCCAACCGGAGCTGCTGCTTGATCTCTGTTAACAACTCTCTTCTGAGCCACAGGGACTTGGTTCGACGGACCAGTGACTTGTCTCGTTGGTCTGGTTAATCTAGCAACAACTTTTGGTGGGTCTGATTTCCTGATACGCTTCTCCTTCATCTGAGGATCATCACCACCACCGTTGTTCTCTGTTTCGCCGCTTCTCGACACCCTCTTCTTTCTAGTCACCTCATTGAGATTCAAAGAATCGTTTCTTCGAGCAGCACTGGTCTTGAGCCGGTTCGATGTTCTCAGAATGTTGTTGGACTCCGCATTCTCGTTTCCAAAGTTATCTTCTTTGAAACAAGTTTTCATTTCGTTAGGAGTAGCACTCGCAACATCAGGGAACTCTCTCGTTGCTGCCATTTGCTGTACGTGCAGCTCTTGCTCTTTTATCCTCAACTCAAGCTCTTTAATCTGCAAAAATCAAAACCAAAACCTTTTCAACACATCTGGTGATTCATAAGATACTTGAGACAACAATCCATGAAACTAACCTTCTGTCGTAGTAAAACTGCCTCTTGACTATGCTCGTCTTTTAGTTTTGCCTCCATCTCCTTAATCTGAAACACCATACAATTTTTTAATTAAAAAGATGGTAAGTTTGAGAATGAATCAGTAGTCTGCGTCCTAACCTTCTGTTGCCACACAAGAGAGTTTCCTTCAGAGTCTTTCAACTTAGTCTCATAATCCTTAACCTTCCGTTGCAACGCAAGGGAGTTGGCTTCAGAGTCTTTCAGCTTATTCTCAAGATCCTTAACCTGCAGGAATCATTTACGATATTTGGTAACTCTCAACAAAAAAAACATTATGATATTTATAGTGACAATCAATATTGATCTCAGGAAACCTTCTGCTGGTGAGCTGCAGAGTCTGATTGTTGTCTCTCCCGAAGCTTACACTCTAGCTCCTTGACCTTTTAATGGAGAAAATTGATTGTTAGTCATAAAATGGTAATCCAGAAAATCAAGCAAAGAAAAAAAGATGAACCTTCTGCTGAAGATTGGTACAAGTATCATCTCTGCTTTTTAGTCTTTCTAGTAGCTGTGCATTTTGCTTTTCGGATTGGTTATGTAGTGACTCAAGCTGGCTTTCAAGTTCTTTGTTCTTTTCCTGGAGACTTCTGTATGAGTGGTCTCTTCCTTTATTCTTACCTTCCAGGTTCTGTATGTTCTCTTCCAGTTTCTTTATCATTTCCTCTTTTGAGCGGTTTTCGTGCCTGGCTTTCTCCACCTTGAAGTTTAACATGAAGCAATAAGGGAAAGCTTTAATACAATCCAGGAAGACCAAAATGAAAACGTTTCAGAAGTCATACCATTGCTTTCATCTTCTGAATCTCACCGGTATCAACTTGCTTCCTCGCAGGACCCAACTCAACTCCTCTAACACGAGTTGCAAAGTTTAGTGAACTTAAAGTCTCACTAACATCGTTCTCAGAGGGACTGATTTGCACAAACATCAGCGTCTTTGAGTCACCTCCTGCGTCATTTGCACATTCACATCAGTTTACCAGAAGCATAGTGTAACAAAGAATTGATCCTTTAAGAAAGGTCATTAAAGATTCTTACCCAGTGAATCTTGAAGCAAGTGTGTTAATTTTGAGTTCCTAATAGTGAACAATTGCAAGTGTTAAAAGCAGACAAGGTCATAATAGAGATGGAGAGAAAATTATACAAAGGATTAGACAAACCTGTATGGAATGTGACTACTCTTTGTAGCCAATGCATAAATCACATCCCCAAGAGCTGAAAGCGATCTGTTGATGTTTTGTGCTTCCTTTAGTCGCTCACCTTGCACATCAGTCTTTGCCAACCTCTCACTTCCTGCTAAATCAACAAGCCAAAGTGTGCTTTTCGTGCAGTCACCATTCATCAGGTTCTTCGCTTTCACCATTATAGAGAGCATGCTGCAAAGAAAAATTAACATATTGAACAATTCCCATAATGCAACATAAAATGAGGGAAAACCAAACATTCAAACAACATAGTAAAAGGTGCAGAAATTCAAAGATACCAGTGAGAGCGGCTACTATGTTCATTCACATTATTGGATCCAACAGCTCTTGCGTTGCTCCCCGCTTGAAGCACATTCCACACTTCGTTTATATTTTCCACTTTCGCTTCTACTAATCCAGGAACATGGTGGGAACCGTCAAAGGATTGTTTGATCTCCAACCTGAGTAACCAAAGCCAAAAAGACTGAGTGATAGCTCTGTGAAAATTTTCTGTTTCAGTTGTGTGTTTAAAGTACAGCTTCTTACTTTTTTGAGGCTGGTGATGTTGCCAGTAAGTCTCTTATCTGTTCGTTGTAGACCTCAAGGACACTAACCGAAATATTATATGTAATTGTCTCTCTCCTTTCGTTCGCAATTTCAAATAATTGCTCAACGGTTCTATAGTTGACACCCCTGTTCTGTGGGGTACCTTCCATTGTAAACGTCTTTCCTGTCCCTGTTTGCCCGTATGCAAAGATACACACATTGTAGCCGTCTAGCACTGACACAACCATAGGAGAAGCATCTGCAAAGACATCAACTGCAAGATCGAGAAAGAAACTTTGTTAGAAATCTGTGTTATTTATACTGAAATAGATATAACGTGACCATGACACAACATTACCTTGACCATCTTTTGGTGTATAAACTCTGTCAAACTTGAAACTCTTCTTGGAATTATTTCCTGTAACAACACCAAGCTCTCCATCTTTTGCTCCATCAAAGTCAACAGCTGTGGCACACCTCGTTGATGTTTCCTCTTTATTCAATGGGCGGCAACGACAAAAGACCCTAATATTGCCTGATATAAGGGATGCTGTTAGTAGATTCATAAAATGTGATGTCAAGACCAAGGAAAACCATCAGAAAGGATAAAGTCTCTTTACCCTTAGTCTCTTGTATATAGTTATATAGTTCTTTTCGCTTTGCTTGCTCTTCGCTGTACTTCTGCTTGAGATCCTCACACTGTGAAACTGTTTAAACGAGTTCATATATTGCGCGTCAAGAAATTGCCTCTTTGAATCCCATTTTAAGAATTAAAAGAGTGGAGGCAAAAACTCACCAAGGGCCTGAACTCCATCAACCATTTTGTACAATTCAGGAATTGATCCCACACACTCGTGTGCTTCCTGGGATAGCTGAGATTGTTCCCTTTTCATTATCTGCAGAGAAACGGTTTAATAGAAAACCATGTATGTTACCGAGAGGCTATGATACAACAATACTTTAGGTAACACCAAGCTACCTCTATTTTCTCCTGTAGACTAGCAATTGCAGTGGTCCAATGTCTCTTGTCATTCTCATACTTGCTCGTAATACTATTCAAACTGTTTGCTTGCGTCTCCACAGTTTGGTCTGTTTCAGTTAAGCATTGAATTATAAAACAAGAAACCTCCGTCAAATGAAAAGAAAGTCTTCCACGAGTTCTGCATTACCTAGTGAGCGTGCCTCATACATCTTAATGTCGAGATCCATCATCACTTTCTCTAGTTGCTCATTGGCAGAGGTCAGTGACATCCATGCTTCATGGCACTCATTTGACTTATGTTGGTATCTTTCAGAAAGCTCTTCTATCTTCTTCTCATACCTCTCATGAGCTTTTGCTCGCATAAGCCTCTTCTGCTCGGATATCAACATAAAAGAAAAAACTTAATATAATCCATTACGCTCATTTTATTCAGGAAATAAGACCCAGCAAGCTAGTTAAACAGTACCCGAGCGGGAGAAATCTCCATTTCGGCAGCACAGTTCTGACACTTGATAAAATCTTGTGATGTCCTTACAACTGTACAAAGAATGCAAACAATGAGTTATAAAAACTAAAAACTTCAAGATTCCCTATCAAGAGAAGAACACCATATACCTGAAACTTTCGGTGCTTTCCTCACACAAATCCCACAAACCACTGGACTCCCATTGATTCCCTCAAACCTCACCCTTATCAACCCATCCTCCATTACAACAACCCTTAAGTCAACCAACAAAAGTGGCCTGTTTGCGCCAACCACCGAGAAGATATCAAACTCAGATAAAACCTAAACACATAACCAAAAAAAAAACACAATCTTGTCAGCATTTTAAAGCAAACTCTTTCCCACACAAACATTGACTTCACCTTATCATCTTGAACATAGACATTGAACACTCTAATCCCTCTAGGTCCATTAGTATTAACAATCTCCGCGAAATGAAAATCAACAAAATACTCCCCAGGGAGAAGGTTGCTTATCCCGTAGCTGAAGTTGCCAACACGAGCTGACTGGTAGATGAACGGGAAGTCTCCCGCTTCAACTATACACTCGTCTGTTCTCAACACACCTCCTCCTTCGAAATAGCTGTCTTTACAGATAGTCATCTCGGAATCTAACACCTTCGAATCAACATCTCCTCCAGCGTTTATGAACATAATCGTATCGTCTCCTGCTTACACAAAGAATGCCTCAAATACATAAGCTAAAATTGAACATAAACATCATTTATTGAGTGATTTCGCGACGTATAAGGCTAGATCCAGTGGAAAATTAGGCGAAACCCTAAACCCTAGAGATTCAAAATTGAAATCGGAAGTGAGAAGAGAAGATTCGAACCTGAGTGGTTAGCTTTTGTGAAACCGCTGAGGACGAGTCGCGAATTGGGATCGCAGACCATGGAATCGTCGCGTTCATCCATTATTGTATCTCCGATCTCTTGTTTCTCTGTTGCGTCGGTTACGAATTGGGGATTAAGAAGCTCCGGGGGTGAATCGGAGGTGAGGTTTGGATCCGCGGCGTCGATCTGAGCATCCTCCATTGAGAAAGCTGTTTGTTTGTTTGTTTCTATCTCTCTCTCTCTCGTTTGTATTCGTTATTTTTGGAGAAAATGAAAAGCTTAGGGGAAATAAAGAGGAGGCGTGAGAATATTTGATTTCCTTTTCTGCGAATTGGAGTTTTTAAATTTTGAATCGATCTAAGACGACCGTTTAATGAGGGGGAGACGCTTTTCGTAATGGGCTTTGTTGTATATTATATGGGCCTGTTTAAAGTCTGTGTTAAATTTAAACGAAAGCATTCGGTTAGTGTCGGTTCGGGTTCTTTTGGATAGGTTTGTATTAGATTTAGATCTTCGGATTCGGTCAGGATTGTACTGGTTTTAACCGAGTTAGCTGATATGAACTAAAAAAACAGTGTAGAGGGGAAAAATGTATGAGTAACCCAAATATGCAAAATATATTAAAAAGAAAATCATGTGTGTTTTGGGTTCCAAAACTGCACAAGATTTTCTTTTTAATAACTGTAGTTTCTAAAAGCAGTTGGAGTTTTGGGATAAAAGCCAACTAATAATCTCCATTTACAAAAACGTAGCTGCACAATAGAATGCTATCTCTCATCCGTTCATGTTGTTGTTGTTGTATTATCAATGATCAGCAAGGATTGAAACGATCAAAGACATGGCTGTGCGGGCTTGCTCAGGATTCCCAGAGAGTAACAACATCGTTTCAACTTCTGTAGGAGCATCCTTCACATCCACTTTGGCTCCTGAAATCTATTACATGTTCCCAAAAGTGTTTTAGAATCTATCAAATTGCATCTAAAATGATTCAAAGTAACAGAAGAAACAGACCTGTTGTAGATTATCTAGACCGCCGCCATCTCTTCCGTTAAGTGCAGCAAGAGCATCCTTCTCCACAGCTAGCTCCAATGTAACGTATCTCAAAGATACACCTTTACTTCTGCTTCCCCCAAAAAAAACACCAGCAGAAATTATACCTCAGGAGACTGTTGACAAAACAGATACATTATGGATGGCAAGTAGTAACAGACCGTTGTGGTGGTAAAAAAGAGATGTCTCCGTTGCTAGAAAGTTCAAGAAGTTTCATTCCTTGTGTCAAGTCATTCTCCAGCAAGCTTGGTGTAAAGCCGTTGACTTCATTTACTGCCTCTGTGTGCATCAAGTCACAATTCATTACTTCTGTACCGCTTCTGACCATCTTCACGTCTTGTTCACCATCTGATACGGACAGAGAATCGCCTCTCACTGCGTTCTGCGGTTTTGTTGAACCACCATGGTTCTTAAAAGCAATCAACTATCCAAAAGTGGAACAAGAGAGAGTACAGAACACACACTTACCTGTTGTGGTGGTTGCAGATTATAATTTGCTACTCCATTTTCGTATTGATTACTAACTCTAGCTCTCATTTCTTCCACGTCCTTCTTTGGCAATAGGTTCTCCCTTAATTTAGAAGAAACATGAGACAACGCCTTCTGTACATGCCTATACTCTCCCATAATCTACAAAACAATCAAAGAGTCAAAAAGGAGTTCATTAACTGCATTGTATCACATGATCTTCTCATCGCTATAGGTTAAAAAAGAGCTTATACTAATTACAAGAAAAGATGAGCTTACCTCTATTACCATTTCATTTTCTGAGATACAGTCCAGAGTCTGGTCACCTACTGAAATGTGTACATCAATACCATCTTCTCTGTTTCCAATCAAGTCATTACCAAACTGTGACGGTACCAATAGCTTAGCTTTCACTAAAGCACCCGGGAACAGACCTTTTCCAACATCAATCTCAACAGATCTTGTAAATACAAGAACCAGAGCTTTTTGTGCCTGAGAGAACCGTGACTCGAGGCTCTTATAAAAGCAAGAAAGACAAAGCGAATTAGAATGATGACGTCAAAAATGTAGCAGCAAGCAAGTAACAGAAGCTACCTCACGTGCGGAGATGGTAACAACACGTTCACCGGATACTTTTAACGGAGCTCCAATCGAGATAGAAGCACCTGTTTCATTCTGCAGAGCTCTGATACTTGTTCCTTGTTTCCCAATAATGCCTCCAGCTGCAAGACTTGTGCAGATTATTTTATACACAACCTTCTTATCTGTATCTTTGGAGCCCTGAAAAATGTTTCCTTCTTGATATCGTGATGGTGAATGACTAGTAAATGCAGCAGCTTCTGAGGCATTAGGCAACGAAGAAGAAGAGCGCAGGTTCGGGAAAAACTCAGAGTGCGGATCCTCTGAGCTTCCGTTGGTAGATGGCTCGTAAGGTTTGCTGCAAAGTGGCGGTGTGTAACCATTGAGAGGTTGAGTGTTTTGAAGAAATGTTGATACCATAACAAGTGCCTTCTTCACAGCTAAGACATCACCTGTAATCTAGTGTACAGAAAAGAAGACAAGACATTCACAAATCAAAACCAAAAAAAAAATGCAACACACCTTTCATAAAGAATTAGCTGTAACACTTAGATGAATGAAGTAACTGCAAAATGCTACAAAAGCTACTTTAAAAATCGTAGCTTTTAAGACATTGCCTGTAATCTATGAACAGAAAAGAAGACAAGACATTCACAAATTAAATCCAAAAAAGAAATAAAAAATTCATCAGTTTCTTCACAAAGAAAAGATGAAAAATAAGATGAATAATTCAAAAGCTACTTTTAAAATCGTAGCTTTTTGTTAAACATTGATCAACATCACTTTTCCAAAGTTTGATGAATGTTAAAAATAGCAGATTGGCGTTTACATTCACGACCACCAATGTTATTGCTTCTTCTTCTACTTCTACATGCTCAAAATCAAAGACATTCTCACATCATATAAACCACTATCATAAACTTGCAAGAAGAGTTAATAAGGCAAGAGATTCGCGGGAAAATAATCTCGTTGTTATAAAGAATAGCTGAAACACTAAATAACTGTAGTAACTGCTGAAAAGTTAATAAGGCAAAAATTGCTGAAAAAGCTATATTAGAAATCACTTTTTTTTTGGTTAAACATTGATCATAAACCACTTTTCCAAAGCTTGATGAATGTTAAAAGTAGCAGATTAGCGTTTACATTCAACACCACCAATGTTACTGCTTCTTCTCCTACGTGTACATGTTCAACATCAAACACACTCTCACATCTCATATACATCAACTTCACTTTCATTACCATAAACATAGAAGAAGAGTTGACTGTAATGTTGAAACCCTAAAGACTTAATCTTTATGTTTTTGAGTTCAAAGTTGACCACAGGAGACAACCTTCAAACACATTCTCACAATCATATATGGCTATATATTTCAACTTCACTTTCATTATCATAAACTTTGAAGAACAGTTGACTAACTGTAATGTTGAAACCCCAAAGACTTCAACTTTATGTATTGACTTGAAAGTTGATCACAGGATAATGCAATGTAGTAACTGCAAAAAGCCTACAAAAGCTACTTTAAAAATAGTAGCTTTTTTTTGTTAAAACATTGATCATGTTATTGCTTCTACTTGTACATGTTCAACATCAAACACAAGTGTTGACTGTCATTGAAACCCTAAAGACTTAAACTTTATGTGTTATATTGACTTCAAAGTTAACCCACAAGAGACAGAACACAAACCTGAATCAACTCATCATTACTACCACCACAACTAGGAGGAGGCAAAACCCTAATCATAGCACCAGAGTTTCTCCTCATCCACTCAACATTCTTCCCACCCAACCCCAACACAGCACCAATCTGATTCCTATCAGCAAGTATCCCACAATACGCCTCTCCCTCCTCCTCCACCGCTCCGCCGCCGTCCTTCCTCCCCAAAACCGCCCACGACCTCTCCAAAACCCTAATCAACGCCGTCTGAGCAGCGGAGACCTCGCAAGTCACCCAACCCTTACCTTCCTCTCCCCCGCCGCCACCGCCGCCGGAGACGTAATCTCCGACTCTGTCCGTTAAGAGGAAGCTTTTGTTGACGGCGGTTGAGCCGACGATGAACACGATCCAGTGGTCGGAGCCGTGGGACGGAGACTCGCAGTGGATTTTGGTGGAGGTCTCGCGGCGGAGGTTGGAGACGATGTGGCCGTTTGATCCGATTATGCCGCCGATTAACGACGCGTGGCAGACGACTCGGAGAGCTGTCTCGTCTGGTGACACGTGGATTACTTGGCGACGTTGTTGTAACCGTCGGTTTTGGTTTGAGGAAGTGCGGTTATTCATGGCGGCGAAAGGAGGAGTCTTTTAAGAGTGTTTTTTATTTTTTACCTCTTCTCCGCAAGTGACGGTGAAGCGGGAACGGCAAAACGCTATGAAGTGAAGTATTAAAAGATCAGTATATAGTTTCTTATTTCATTTCTTTAATATTAATCTAACTAGGATAAGATTCGCGCCTTGCGCGGGATGAAGCTATTATTTTTATTATGTTTTGAAAAATGAAACAATAGTTCGGTTTCATTCGGATTAGAGGTGTTCAATCCGGATATCGGGTTTCGGTTCGGTTCGATTTTTTGGTATTTCGATTATTAAAATATAACTACTATTCTAAATCTATATATACTTCAGTTTGATTTGGTTTATATACTATCGGTTTTCAGTTTATTCAATTTTATACCAAAAAACATGATTATTTAGTTTGAGATCATATTATATATTATAAAATATATAATATGATCATATTTAGAGTCATATTGTCACAGAGTCATTTATTAAAAAAATATTATATATTTAAATAAAAGAATAAAAAACAAAAAAGGTTTCTATCATCTAATAAAATGATCAAATCTAGAATTAATATCAAAACACTAAATTTTGAAAATAAAAATAAAAAACAAAACAGAAGCATGAAATTTTTTTTTTATATTCTTTCATATTTAGTGTTCATCAAACCAATATGTCTTCGATTGAACACAACTCTGTTTGTGTAAAGATAAAAAAAAGTTGTAAAGAATTTCAACTAATTGTTGTCCATCAAATTTATAATCTTTACTTTAATTTAGTTACTGTTAAAAAAGAAAAAAGATCAAAATAAGAAGTCTAAGTTGTAATAAATTGTTAGCTATTTACAAATTATAATTATATTTCAACTCATGTAACAAATAGATATTCATGCGTCGTTATAAATATATACATATTTACATATTTCAGTTTAATCGCTTATAAATCAAACAATATTCAAATCCTATGGTTTTTATAAAATCACATCCATTCAATTTGTATGGTATATACCAAAATAACCATATTATCGATTGTTAATATCTTTTAAAAATATAAAATTAAAAAAAGAACTAAGATATTTAAATCATTGATAACAAAACACTACAAGAAAACTCATCCATTACTAGGGCAGGTTTTCCTCGTTAGTTCATAGTAAATGGCCTTTTACTAGGAACTTACGAGGAAACGCGTTTCGTCGAAACACGTTCATCGTAAAGCCATTTTCCTCGTAAAGTCGTAGTAACCACTTTCCTCGTAATTTCCTAGTAACCATTTTCCTCGTAATTTCCTAGTAACCACTTTCCTCGTAATTTCCTATTAACCACTTTCCTCGTAATTTCCTAGTAATGCTTTACTAGGAATTTACTTTGAAATATTTTTCCCTATTAAAAAAAATAATTAAAATAAATATAAATAATATATTTAAAAAAATTAAAGAATTCAAATTATAAATAAAAAGAAATAACAAAATATTTTATAAATAACTAAATATTTAAGTTTTAAATTCATATACAATTAAAGAGAAAAAAACTAAACTACGGATGTTGCTCGTTAAAATTGACGAACGAAGTCGTCATCCCGGCTCGATAACTAGTATCATTAATATACTAGTATCATTTAAAAAAAAGTTAAAAAAATTAAATTAATCTAATCTAAATTCCCTAAACTAACCACATAATCTAAATTCCCTAATCTAACCACCTAATCTAAATTCCCTAAACTAACCACCTAATCTAAATTCCCTAATCTAACCACCTAATCTAAATTCTCTAATCTAACCACCTAAGTAGGAAATAGAGAGAACCTTAAGAGAATTCAGAGAGAAGCTTACTACAAATGAGAAATCGGATTGCTCGAGTTTATATAAGGAATTT
>CAKOAT010432932.1:0-36651 GCA_932364175.1 Eruca vesicaria subsp. sativa | reverse complement strand
GGTATTTATAGAAATTTTCGAATCTGAGAATTTACTAAGAAATTGCTAGGAAAAGTAGGTACAAAATTTAAATTCGATATTTTCTATCTAGTTCCTCTTAATTTCGTAGTAACAAAACTCATTCCTCTTAATTTCGTAGTAAGCAATTACTAGGACTTTACGAGGAAACTGCTTTACTAGGAAATAGCTATGCCCGCGTATTTTTCCTCTTAAAGTCCTAGTAATGTTACTACGACTTTACGAGGAAACTGTTTTCTCGTAAGTATACGAGAACCTTACGAGGAAACATGGTTTCCTCGTAAACTCGTAGTAATTTTACGAGGAATTATTTTCCTACTAAAGTTTCCTAGTAAATGTTTAGTTTTCTTGTAGTGAAAATTTTCAATGTGAAAAAATTAATAATTTAATAATTTATAAATGTTCTTGAAAATTTATTGAGGATTTTGAAATTAAAATATTTATGTAATCTTATATGGTATATAGTTTAATCTGTATATATATTTGTGTTATTATTGAATGATACTTTTTTACTTATATGGTTTTAAAATCATGTATATCTTTTTATAATGAAAAATGTTAAACTATTGATCATTAATTTTTAACATAATAATTTTAATAGTTTAGTTATTTATTCTCTTTTTTTAAATTCAAAATATAACCTATACGAAAAAATCTAAAGTTTAATTTTATAGCTAATTTGATTGTTTAATTTATTTTAATAATATAAAATTAAAGAAAAATGATGGAGGATATATAAACTGTTATCAAATATTTATTATTAGAATTATTAAGTGTCATATATATATATATATATATATATATTAGTCATTTATGTTAATTCCGAGTGTTTTATTTATGGAAAGAAAATAAAATAGTAATATATCCAGGGGAACAATCATAAATGGAAGTATCATAAATATCATATCATATCATCATATCATATAATTTGACCAACGAATTTATCTAGCGAAATATAAAAATCGAATGTGGACCTACTTATTTTTCAATTGAATTTAATTGACTACCTAATTGAGTGACACCTAAGCATGGGGTCTTTTTTAATTATTACAAAATTGAGGTTATACAAATATATAATATGATCATATTTAGAGTCATATTGTCACAGAGTCATTTATTAAAAAAATATTATATATTTAAATAAAAGAATAAAAAACAAAAAAGGCTTCTATCATCTAATAAAATGATCAAATCTAGAATTAATATTATTTTTTTGAAACACAATCTAGAATTAATATTAAAACACTAAATTTTGAAAATAAAAATAAAAAACAAAACAGAAGCATGAAAGAAAAGTTTTTATATTCTTCCATATTTAGTGTTCATCAAACCAATATGTCTTCGATTGAACACAACTCTGTTTGTTTAAAGATAAAAAAAGTTGTAAAGAATTTCAACTAATTGTTGTCCATCAAATTTATAATCTTTACTTCAATTTAGTTACTGTTAAAAAAGAAAAAGATCAAAGTAAGAAGTCTAAGTTGTAATAAATTGTTAGCTATTTACAAATTATAATTATAGTTCAACTCATGTAACAAATAGATATTCATGCGTCGTTATAAATATATACATATTTACATGTTTCAGTTTAATCGGTTATAAATCAAACAATATCCAAATCCTAGGGTTTTTATAAAATCACATCCATTCAGTTTGTATGGTATATACCAAAAATAACCATATTATCGATTGTTAATATCTTTTAAAAATATAAAATTAAAAAAATAACTAAGATATTTAAATCATTGATAACAAAAAATTTCAATGTGAAAAATTTAATAATTTAATAATTTATAAATGTTCTTGAAAATTTATTGAGGATTTTGAAATTAAAATATTTATGTAATCTTATATGGTATATAGTTTAATCTGTATATATATTTGTTTTATTATTTAATGATACTTTTTACTTATATGGTTTTAAAATCATGTATATCTTTTTATAATAAAAATGTTAAACTATTGATCATTAATTTTTAAAATAATAATTTTAATAGTTTAGTTATTTATTCTCGTTTTTTTAAATTCAAAATATAACCTATACGAAAAAATCTAAAGTTTAATTTTATAGCTAATTTGATTGTTTAATTTATTTTAATAATATAAAATTAAATAAAAATGATGGAGGATATATAAATTGTTATCAAATATTTATTATTATAATCATTAAGTGTCCTATATATATATTAGTCATTTATGGTAATTCCATACGTTTTATTTATGGAAAGAAAATAAAATAGTAATATATCTAGGGGAACAATCATAAATGGAAGTATCATAAATATCATATCATATCATCATATCATATAATTTGACCAACGAATTTATCTAGCGAAATATAAAAATCGAATGTGAACCTACTTATTTTTCAATTGAATTTAATTGACTACCTAATTGAGTGACACCTAAGCATGAGGTCTTTTTTAATTATTACAAAATTGAGGTTACAATTTTTTAAATGTTTCTTCTTTAATATATAAAGGATTTTATTATATTAAAAATAAAACCGTATAAAAAAGGGTATATCCTTTTAGATTTCATATCTATACTACTATTTGCGAAGTGATTTTTCGCAATAGAGCTATCACGTTAAAAGTTAGACTGATTAATATCTTTTATACCCTTAATGAATAATTAAAAATTCCAGTATATAATTAAACATAAGTAAAAAACTAATTTCAATGATTGTAGATTTAGCTTTATCTAAAAATATTTTATATTTGGTTATAAAGTCTTTATTAACGTTGAAAAATAATTATAATTGTTAATATAATAAATTATAAATTAAAAACGAATTTCATGAATTTGATAATTATCCTTATCTAACTTTTTATATTGTGTTATAAAGTCTATATTAACCTTGAAAACTAATTATATTTGTTAATATATAGTTAACTCGGTGTTTTTCCCGCACTGGCGGGCATAATTCTCTAATGAATAACTATTAGTTGACGTTTCATTAACTTAAAAATCAGCATAGTGAATTATTATTTATGTTTACAAAAAGTAAAAATCAAACATCAAATAATTATCAATGACAAAACTCAAAAATCAGAAATATTTAAAAGCATATATTTCTATAACTATTTTTCAATTTATATTTAATTATAATATTTATACCTTAATTATAAATTTTATATTAGAAAAACATTTTTTCAAGATAACAATAAAATGCATAAGTTATTTTTTATGAAAATATAATATGGTAATTTTTCAAACTATATAATAATTATATATGGTTATAGAAAATATGACATATAATTAAAATTACCTAAAATCATTGAGAATTTAATGAATTAGCAAATTCACTTCTTAAATAATTTTTCTGGAGTGATGATTTCTATTTAATTAATAATATATAATTTTCTAATTTAATTTTAAATTATATAGTATAAAAATATATTTTTAGGATAACAACATAATACATAAGAATTACCATATTCTCTAAAAGTATAATATTATTAGTGTAAATTTATTCAATTATAGAATAACTACAACTTTTTATATCTTAATTTTAAATTTCTAATAGAGAAATATATTTTCAAGACAACAACTTAATACATAAGAAGTATTTTATTTTCTAAGAATCTGATACTATTAATATAAATTTTTTTTAAATATATAATAAATTATATATAAAATTATATAAATTGATAAATTATCTAAATTACCTAAAATCATGGAAAATATGACAAATCACCAAACATAAAATTCACTTCTTAAATAATATTATAGATATTTTACATGTTAATTTAAATTTTATAATAGAATTTTTTTTTTTCAAGATAACAACTTAATACATAAGAATTGACTTATTTTCTAAAATATCATAGTATTAATATAAATTAGTTTTAATTATATAATTAATAATAAACAAAATTATAGAAATTTTGATAAATGATCAAAATTACTTAGGATCATGGAGACAAATCAACAAATTTACTTTTTAAATAATTGTTTTGATGATTTATATTTAATTATGATTTATATTTAATTATTAATAATATAATTTTATATTTTAGTTTTAAGTTTTATAATAGAAAACTATATTTTGAACATAACAACATAATCCATAATAATTATCTTATTTTAGAAAAATATTAAATTATTAATAGAAATTTGTTTTAATTATATTTATATATTAAATTATTAATATAAATTCGTTTTAGATAAATATAATAGTGTTTATATCTTAATTAAAAATTTAAATTTTATATATAAAAATATCTTTCAAGATAACAACATAATTCACAAGAATTATCTTATTTAGTAAAAATATGATATATTCATATAAATTCGTTTTATTTATAAATAAAGTATATATAAATATTAAAAATATGATAAATAAAAAAAATTAACTAAACTTATGGAGAACATGACAACTAAGCAAATTTACTTCTTAAATAATAGTATAGATTATGAAAAATCAATTCACAAAGAATTTATGTACAGATAATTTATATTGTGTTATCCAAAACATTACAAAAGAATTTTATTATACTTTCTTTTTGTCGAAAAATGATATTAATTTATCACTAAATATTTTAAATTTCTGAGTATTTTCAAATTTAATTGTGTAATGAAAATTATTTCTATGATGATGAAACATTTTATATATAGAAAGAAGTTGTTTAGTTTATTATTAATTATTTTAAGTGTATGAACAATAATTTATTATAATTTACTTAAATTGATTATATATTATTTTTATAGCTATTAGTAAAATTATTAAGCCGCAAGTGCGAGCAAAACATCTAGATTATTGGCTAATATTGATTATACCCTTAATAAATAAACTATATAAATTAGTTAAAAATAAAAAATGAATTTAATATTTATTTTACTAGATTATCTGTTAAAATTAATAACAAAAATAATTAATCAAAATCTAAAATATATATTTTATTTTATAAAGATAATTCTTATATATATATATATATATATTGTGTTGTTATCCAAAAAAAAATTAAAATTCAAAAACAGTAAATACATAAATTAATATATTAAAATAATTTTTTATTTTAAAAAGATAACTCTTATATATATTGTGATGTTATCGAAAAATAATTCATGATAATTATCCTTATCTAACTTATTTATATTGTGTTATAAAGTCTATATTAACCTTGAAAAATAGTTATATTTGTTAATATATAGTTAACTAGGAAAAATCAATTCATAAAGAATTTATGTACAGATAATTTATATTGTGTTATCCAAAACATTACAAAATATAATTTTACTATACTTTGTTTTTATGTCGAAAATGATATTAATTTATCACTAAATATTTTAAATTTATGAGTATTTTCAAATTTTGATTGTGTAATGAAAATTATTTCTAGGGGGATTGCCAAAACCAACCCAAATATTTATTTTAACCCTAAAGGTGTACCTCATATTCAATCAATTGCAAACCCAACCTAAATGGGTGTTAAAACTACTATTTAACCCTTATGAAACGTGGAATATATTTTACGATTATGTCCTTTGTAGGTCTACACTTTAAGAAAGAAGTCTACAACTAGGTAGACTTACATTAACGTCTACTGTGTAGACTAATGTAGACTTATTATTTAGTCTACATCTTAATTTAATCAAGTAATTTAATTTTAAAAATGTAGAAAAAATGTTTTTGGTAAATGTTTTAATAAATTATCAATTTAAAGGTTAGTATGAGGTATATAAATTAAATTTTCTTATAATTGAACAATTTAAAAGAATGTATATTGATTTGGGAACTATGTGGTAGACAATCTTAATAGTTTAGCAACCAAAGGTTTTAACATGTTATGTCTTTTAGAGTTAGATTCTTAGGGTTAGATTCTAGATTTAGAATTATTTTGTTTTAATGATTCAAAATTGCATATTTAATGTTGAGTAGTTTATATTTTGTATATATAATATTTGGTACAATGACTAAGATTTTTTTTATAATCAATCAAACGTTTAGGGTTTGAGATTTGGGGTTTAAGGTTTGAGATTTCTGGTTTAGAGTATAGTAGACTTACAGTTAAGTCTGCTTATATGTAGACTCCTATTTTCGTCTACGTTAATTTGTGTTTACCAAAATAAATTATTTTAAAATTAAAATTAACTAAGCGGGAAGTGAAAATGAATTTTGGAGCCTATTTTTCCATATTGGCGCCAATATTTAGGGTATAGTAGATTTACAGTAAAGTCTACTTATATGTAGACGTCTATTTCAGTTTACGTTAATTTGTGTTTAGGAAAATAAATTATTTTAAAATTAAAATTAACTAAGCGGAAAGTGAAAATGAATTTTGGACCCTATTTTTCCATATTGACGCCAATATTTAGGCTATAGTAGACTTACAGTAAAGTCTACTTATATGTAGACGTCTATTTCAGTCTACATTAACCAATTTAACCTAACAGAAAAATTACACAGCGTATAAATACTTTTTAGGGTTTTCTGGTAAAAAGAATCCTAATCACGTCGTTTAGATCTGCGGCGGTTTGGGGGGCGATTTCCGGTAAGATTTCCGGCGAACCCTCCTCGACTCCGTTTTCACACCCAGCCACCTTCCTCTCGGAATCACCATTCACCACCACGACCATCACCACTATCCTCTCCCATCCTTCAGCCATCTCCACCTTGTCTCCTTCTCATCTCCTCCTCGTCACCACCATTACTCTCTGCCTCGTCTCCTCCTCATCTCCACCATTACTTTCCGCCTTGTCTCCTCCTCGTCATCACCATTACTCTCCTCCCTGTCTCTCTCTCTATATGTGTTTATAAAGAGTCTTTGCATCTCTTATTGTTCTGATTAAAGTGTTCAATTTTCGTTCTAGGGTTTGTATATGTTCAATTTATTTGCTGTAAATTGAAATGCATATGTCGTTGACGAAAATTGATGAAGTATTTTGAGTTAATACATGTTTGTAATGTACAAGCATGTGTTGTGTTTTATTGATTTCTATGGCCCTCTTTGTTGTAGGTTGCTCCCAGAATGATGAAGACAAGAACTCGAAACTCGGTTTGCCTCAGCGGCTCGGTGAGCCTCTAGAGGAAGTCTTATCACTCACCTCTTCCCCATTCAGGTTAAAGGAAAATTCCTTTCAGTCTGAAAGCTGTTAAAGACTTATCCTTTATCTTTATTGACATACTATTTTGTGTTGTGTGAAGATGGCTGTGTTGGTTCGTGCACTGCAAGGACGAGACATCATAGCTCGTGCAAAGAAAGAAACTGGAAAGACTTTAGCTTTCAGTATTCCTATCATCAAACGAGTAACTTCTTTTCATCTTTATAATTTTGTGAAAATTACAGCCAAATATTGTCAGTAGAGTTGTATTTAAATTGTCTTCTAAACATAAACGTGGTTCTCTGTTTCCAAATAGTGAGAGTGTTGGATTCGTCGAAAGAAAGTAAGCCTGCAACTACCCCCACGGTTGTGCTGCTCGTATTGTAGAAAAATCAAATTGCAGTCTTAGAAGAGTTATTCTGTCACTTGTAACTTCTCGAGTCCAAAAGTAAGTATCAGTAGGGAGTCTAGGGACGAGCCGCTTGTAATGAAACTATGGCTAATCTCTTGGTTATTTGTCTATCCAATTGCATGTCTACATGAGAGGCAAACAAGAGGAAGCTTCTGTCGTTTTTAATGTGTAAGCTCATGTGATGTTTGTTTTGTTTCTAGTTATTTTCTGTATGTTTATGTGTGAGCTTGTCTTGTTCTATCTGGTCCATTCCTGCAGATACCTAAAGATGAGCTTACTGTAGCATTACAAGTTACTAAGCCTTTTCAAAACAAGGTACATCACTTGTAATTAGAACACATTATTGGTGTAAAAATGTGATTCCATATACTAATATGCATTGTTTTCATGTTGGTGTTTGGTATGCAATGTTCAAACCACGGGTATAAGACATGGTGGCCATCCCCTACGCTTTCCTTGTGAGATACATGCAAGGCCAAGAAGGAAATGAGAGATCAAGGTTTTGATTTAGTTTAGATGTTTTCTATTGTCTTTTTATATTTATTCTGATATTGTAACGATGTTTTGTGTAAGATTGATGAAAATGTAGAAATCTACTTGACAGACAATTCTTGTTCATTATTAGTCTTCTTTCTTGTAGACTTACAAAGAAGTCTACTTGACAGAGAAAAATATAACATAAGTCTATCACATTAACAACATCCAAAGCAACAATATAGTTTATAAGTTCAACACAGACTAAAGACCTACAAATCCAATAGAAGACAACTCAAAGCAATGAGACACTAATACATAATAGAACATCCATAGCAACAAGACAACTCATAAGTTCGACACATAACACTAACACATCTAGAGTTTTTCACCACTCATTCTCTGTATACAACGAGTAATTGAGCCATCTCCTGCAAACAAAATACGGTTTACATAATTAGCAAACAAAAATTTCATGTTTGATAAAATTATAAAATAAACTTACAAGTACGTCTACAATTATTAGCAAACAATATAGTCAAACCAAAAAATTTAACGTAGACTTACAAGTACGTCTACAAATTTTAAGCTAACAACATAGACAAACCAAAAATGTGTTAACTTCATGATTATAACAGATTATCAAAAGAAAATCATTGAAGACCCTTATGATTAATTAACACACACTTTCATACAAAAAAAATTGAAAAAACTTAATGAAAAATACACAAATCCACTTTTTAATAGATTTTTCTATGTAGACTGTATATTCAGTCTAAATAAATGTAGACATTTTTTTCAGTTTACATTTTGTAGACTGTCTTATAAGCCTACGTTTAGGTTGGTTTTTGCAATTGAAAATTCACGGGTTACTTTCTGTATTTGAAAAAAAATGTGATTTTATACAAGTAGACTTCCTTTTTAGTCTACATTTTTTAAAAAATGTTAGTTTTGCAATTGACCCAAATTCGTTCAAAATTTGACTTACAATTCAGTCTACATTTTAAATTTGTTTGAAAGAGGTTATTTTTGCAATTGACCAAGTTTGATTTTCTACGAGTAGACTAAACAAAATGTCTACAAATCCGTAAACTGCATTTAAAGTCTACACTATAACCCGACATGTTAGTTTTGCAACTGACCAACATAAAATAGTAGACTTCATATACAGTCTAATTTTTTTTCCTGAGATTTGTAGACTAGATATGAAATGAAGTCTACACGTAAAGTAAGTTTTGGTCAGTTTCTAAACATTTTTGTCAAATACAAAAGAAACCTATTCTACGAAGTCAAAGTTTTAGTCAAATGCAAAACTGACATTTAGTAGACTTCCCTAGCAGTCTACAAAGTGTAGACTTCCAAGAAAGTCTACTATAGTAAGTCAAAAGTTTGGTCAAATGCAAAACTAACCTCTTTTATGTAGATTTCTTAGTAAGTCTACCAATTTTTTTGTTTTTGGTTTCAAAGATAAATATGTTGACGTACTTGTAGGTCTACATTACAAAAAAAATTATTTTGGTCAATTGCAAAAGTAACATGTGCGCTGACAAGTAGACTGCATCGTAAGTCAACACGTAAGTGTAGACATATAATACAGTATACTATCGCGATACAAATCAGAGATATGACGAAAAGCATGTAAATAGTTACCTTTTTCCGGTTTAAAGCTTGTTTTCAAGCTTTTCCACCGTCCATAATCCAAATATGAGAAAAAGAAGTACCTTTTACGATTCACTTGTGAATAAAATCGAAACTATGAGGTTTGTGTTAATGAAAATGAGAGTTATGAGGATTGTTTAGATGAAAACATAGAGGAAATGAGAGGAAATGAAGTATTGTTGTTTTAGAAAGTGAAATAAGTGGTTGACAATTCATATCTTGAGCTTAAAGACCTCATCAATGGTGGTTTTTGGTGGTTGCAAATATTGATGACAACGGCATTGTGGTAAATAAGGAGAAATGTTTAGAATGTAATAGGTTTTTAATAATTTTCGAAATTTATATAATATTTAATTATAATGGTAATTTTGTAAATAGTTAGAAACATGAGGAGAGTTTAGGTTTTTCAAGAGTTAATAGTAATGACAAAAAAGAGGTTGATTTTGTGTTTGACTTGAATTTTTAGGTTAGTTTTGCAAAACTCCTTTATTTCTATGATGATGAAAAATTTTATATATAGAAAGAAGTTGTTTAGTTTATTATTAAATATTTTAAGTGTATGAACAATAATTTATTATAATTTACTTAAATTGATTATATATTTATTTATAGCTATTAGTAAAATTATTAAGCCCGCAAGTGCGAGCAAAACACCTAGGTTATTGGCTAATATCGATTACACCCTTAATAAATAAACTATATAAATTAGCTAAAAATAAAAAAACGAATTTAATATTTATTTTACTAGATTATTTGTTAAAATTAATAACAAGAATAATTAATCAAAATCTAAAATATATATTTTATTTTATAAAGATAATTCTTATATATATTGTGTTGTTATCCAAAAAATAAAATAACATTCAAATATTCAAAAACAGTAAATACATAAATAAATATATTAAAATAATTTTTATTTAAAAAACATAACTCTTATATTTATTGTGATGTTATCGAAAAATATCTTTTATAAAAAAAGTTAAAATTCAAAAATTCATAAACAGAAAATACATAAATTAATATATTAAAATAATGAAAATATAAATAAAATATATCTTTATAGTATTTTAGTTAGTAATGCATTTAATAATAATAAATAATTGTAAAATTGCTATGACTTTTTTGCAATGGATCTTTCATGTTAAAAGTCAAAGTAACTAATAGCGATTATACCCTTAATGAATAAACTAAATAAACTAGCTAAAATAAAAAAAATGAATTTCATATTTATTTTATTAGATTATTTGTTAAAATTAATAACAAGAATAATTAATCAAAATCTAAAATATAGATTTTGTTTTATAAAGATAACTAGGGCTGGTCCGCACTATATATGATGTCAAAACTATAAAATTGTATTTTATTTTTGATTGTGTTCTATGAATTTTTGAAAGAGAAATGTATTATAGTATTTAAGGTTTTTAAGAATATTGGTGCGTAAAAGATATATGTTAGTTTATTTTTAAAATTTTAATAATCTTATTAAATTTAGCCGGTTTTTCTGAAAGTTTGACTTGAAGATAATATTCTAATTCTTTAACTTAAAATATTAATATTCTGAATTCTATAAATAAATTTTGTGTACAATTCAAGTATAACTTTATCTTATCTAAAATATTTTGAAAAAAAAATCATTTATATAATTATGATCAATGCTTTTAGTGTTATAATAAATCGTGCATATCCATTTGTATTCTATGTTTACTAAATTGTATATTAAGCAAGAGGTGTTTTAGAATTATTTTATTTTTTACAATTATTTTATAATTGTTTACAATTGTTTTTCTTCTTTAAATAATTATTATGTCAATAACTGTTTTCATATTTTTAACAATAGTTATTATTTATTTTGCAGAATTATAATTTTGTTAGTGATATCTTAATGATCGGGAATATAAGAATGTTTGTTGATTTATATTTCAAGAGAAGTTAAAGAATTTAGAATTATTGTTCTGATATATATTAATTTAAGGTAATGAATTGGTGGACATCAAATATCCATTGCATTCAGTTTATGTCACCCGTTTAAATTATGTTTATTTTATTGAAATCAAAATATATTATAAGATCTTCAAATTCCAAAATAAAAGTTGTACATGTGTATGTTATATTAATATATAACTAAATAGGTAAAATTATCATGAAAATTAGTTAGTTTGAGTATTTGAGTGGAAACCACTAAATATAATATCTTAGTGTTTTGAGTTTTTTTTTTTCAAATATTTATTTTTGACTATTTTAGATACTTTTAGATATATTAGACAGTTCCAAGCTTTTTTATTATTTTAGATATTTTGAATATTATACATTAAATTAATTATTATATTTAAATATATATCTATTATTCAAAAAACCCTAGGTACAAAAGAAGAGAGACGAACTCTAGAATTTCTTTCTTCGCATCAACATGATTGACGTCCACTTTATTGACTTATCGGTTTGTATACCATCTGATTTCCGTGTAACGAAAAAGTCTAAATAACTGAGACATCAGAATAAATGAAGTGTTACGTTTTGAAAGAAGTGGGACACATGTCGCGAGCACATAATTCGATTTAATGAAATAACAGTTGACGTGGACTTTATGACGTAGCGCTGATGTGGATGAACTTAGAAAGAGTGAAATACTCCTTTATCTAATAGATTTTTTTTTGTTTGTTTTTGACAACGAAAGTCTGATCTATTACTCAAGCTTGAGGTGGTATGGGAATCCAGACAGGAATAGAACAACCAACATACATGAGATCACGATAAAAGGATCGGGCAGTCTTAGCTAAGTGATCGGACACAACATTTAGAGATCTAGGTACATAAGTGATCTTGAAGTCTGGGAAACAAATCCTCAACGTCGAGATCATCTCCAGTTCCGTCGAAAAGCTTGGCCATCCATGGGGGTTCTTGAGCATTGCTAACAATTCCTTGCAATCCGTCCCAAAGCTCTGACATGGCGAATGTTTAAGCATGTTCTCCATTGCCCACCGCAGTGCTTCCAGCTCAGAATGCAAAGCCGACTCCACTCTACTAACATTACGCATCCCCATCAGCTGGCTATCTCCCATGCTATCCTTCCAATCCCAACCACAACCAGAGAATTGATCTATAGAGGTCCAAGATTCGTCTATCATGCAAATATCTCGTAGGCTTATGGCCTGACTTTCAATATCGCTGCTCGCTTGTGTAATCTCAATCTCCTGCTCGTTAGCTTGGTACCAGGCAAGACACTCACTCTCTGCATACCGGGCCAGTTCCAGAGGGTCCCTATCTATTCCTCTGAACAACTTATCATTCTGAGCCTTCCAAATGTACCATATTAACCAAGGATAAGGATCCCTATCTAATTCTGGCCCACATATGGCCTTCTTCCGCCAAAATAAGTAGTCCATATTTGCATATGTTCTCTCTAAAGGGAACAAAGTTAAACTGGTAGGTATAGATGCTAAGGCCCACACCTAATGCCGGCGGGCATTGGAAAATTTCATGTGCAATTGTTTCATCCGGTTCTCCTCATCGTGGGCAGAAGTTATCACATCTCATGTGCCTATAATTCAGTGCACTCGTAACAGCAACCTGTCCCGAAATAATCTGCCACATAAGATGGCACATCTTCGGGGGTGCTTTAACCTTCCAAACCTGTGCTTGGAGTCTTTTGATACTAGGTTCATCTACCAGATTTTCTTCCTCCTTCATTAATATATTTCGAGCTACCCAATAGCCGGACTTGACTGTGTACTGCCCACTCCTTGTTTAACTTCAGCAGTATGTGTCTCTACGATGTGTTGAACTAATAGTCATACCCCTTATGAGAGTTATGTCATCAGCGTCAACATAATTCGCCAGCCGATCCAGATCCCAAGTCTTTGTTTCTTGATTGATAAGATCACTCACTCTCATGTTCGGATGCAGAACCGGAGCAGATGCATGCGCTGGCCTTGCTGGGATTGTGGGAATCCATGGGTCATCCCATACCTTGACTTCATAACCAGAGTGTATTTTCTGTCTAACCCCCAAAAGCAACAATTCACGTGCTGCCGAAATGCTTGTCCACACATATGATGGGCTACTAACATTAACCTTTCGCAAAGGCGAACTTAGTCGATAATACCGACCTCTCATAACTCGAGCTACCAAGGAATCTGGGTTTTGGGCCAATCTCCACAGCTGCTTTGCTAGTAATGCCAGGTTAAACTCATGGATCATCCTGAAGCCAATTCCTCCTTCCTCTTTAGATAAACATAATTTATCTCATGTTGTCCAGTGTAAGCCTCTCTTTGGTGGGTTTGAACTCCACCAAAATTGTGCAATGGCACTAGCCAAGGCATCACATATCTCCAAAGGGAGTAAAAAGCAAGACATAACATAGGTTGGGAGAGCTAACAGAATTGACTTTATCATTACTTCCTTTCCTCCTTTAGATAACCACCTGCCCGTCCATCCATTCACTCTATTCCGGAGCTTGTCTTTTAAGAAAGCAAACATCTTACATTTCGAACCACTGATATCCTCTGGTATCCCTAGGTAAGTACCCAATCCTGCTTCACTTTGGATCCCAAGTGTATCTTTGATCTCCTGCCTGACTTCTTGACCAATCCTCTTACCAAAGAGTAGAGAAGACTTGTCAAAATTAATGCATTATCCAGAGGCTTGTCCATATTTCCTAACCGCTTTCATTACTTCTTCACATTCACGGGGCTCCGTCTTACAAAAGAAAAGGCTATCATCAGCAACGAGTAGGTGGGATACCGATGGACACGCACGCGTGATGCGCATCCCCGTTATCTTTCCCTAATTCTCTGCGTGATTAAGAAGGCTAACGAGCGTTTCCGTGCATAAAATAAAAATGAAAGGGGACAAAGGATCTCCCTGTCGTAGACCTCTCTCCGGGACAACATTCCCTTGTAGCTGTCCAATCATAAGTACCTTGTACTTCACTGATGTTACACATCGCATAATCCAAGTAATCCAGATTTCTGAGAATCCCATTTTCCTTATGGTGGCTTCAATGAAAGACCATTCCATTCTATCATATGCCTTACTCATGTCTGTTTTTATTGCCATCCTCTTATTGCGTCCACTTGGTTTTGTTCGCAAAGCATGAAACAATTCATGGGCAATCATTATGTTGTCTGATATCTGTCTCCCAGCAACAAAGGCTGATTGGGTTTCTGAAATCCTATCTGGAAGGACCTTTTTTAATCTTTGGCATAAAACCTTGGAAATAATCTTGTAGCAAACATTACAAAGACTAATGGGTCGGAGCTGACTCATCTGGTTTGGTTTATCAACTTTTGGGATAAGGCAAATATTAGTATCATTTATACCAGCCGGTATAATCCCGTGGAATAGGAATTGATTAACCATAAGAGTTAAATCTTCCTTCACTATCTCCTAAAAGTTTTGATAAAACAAAGCTGTCATTCTATCAGGTCCTGGGGCTTTTTCTGGGTGCATAGCAAAGAGAGCGAGCTTCACTTCCCATTCAGAGACCGGTGCTGTGAGGCTCTCATTATCTGCAGACGTAATCGTAGTGGTAACTTCTGAAAGTGCCTTCTCTATCTCCTCAGGGTTTGATGATTGAAAAAGTTGCCGAAAATAGCTAGTAGCAATGGCTACTAAGCCTTCATCATCCTCCACAACATTCCCATCTGGATCCAATAACTGGGTTATCCTGTTGTTCGCTCTTCGCTGCTTCGTGAGAGCGTGAAAAAAATTAGTGTTGCGATCACCCTCCCTTAACCAGAAAACCCTACACTTCTGTTTCCAGAACATTTCTTCCGCCTTAAGGGCGTCAGACAATTCTTTTAACGCCGCAGAGATCTCCTCTGTAGTGGCATCATCGTTGGAGGATAGTCGATCCACCTTCTCTTTTAGTTCCTCCACACTCTTCTCAGAATTCAGATTGTGTTGTCTTTTCCAATCACATAACGCTCGTCTACAACTTGCATTATGATCCATAATGCTCGCATCTGGGGATAAGTCTGGTGATTTCCATCCTTCTAGAATAATCTGTCTAAGTTCCTCATTCTGAAGCCATCGCTTATCAAATTTAAAGTTTTTTGACCTACGTGTCTTTTTTTTTTAGGATATCTGCAAGGATTGGACGATAATCCGAACCTCATAGCCAATTCTCATTACCCACAGCCCTATCAAGACGACATCTAACAGTAGCATTTCATGCCCATCTTCCTACCCAGGAAAGCATGTTTCTTGTAACAGGGAACTCCAGCATACCACAGTCACTGAGCATCTGCTTAAAAGGCAGGAAGGAGCTATCAGTGTGTTGCCTTCCCCCTTCCTTCTCTTCACGACAAGTAATTTCATTAAAATCACCAATCATAAACCAAGGTCCATTTCGTGTTGTTGAGAAACGCGTAAGACGTTCCCAAACTAGATCTCTTCTTTCTACTACAGGATCCCCATAAACAAATGTCATATAGACTTTTATTCCATCAATGACTGCTTCAATATCAATCATTCTGTTATTCGAAAATAAAATCTTAACTTGAAAATCATCCATAAAAAATAAAGCTAAACCTCCGCTGAGACCAAGTGGCTCAACGGTAAACAAACGATCAAATCCTAAGTCGGCCTGAATGTTTTGCAACAGCAGCCTCCTATTCTTTGTTTCAGAAAGGAACACTAGTTTTGGGCGATGCTTCTGACACATCTCCGTAAGGCGTCGAACTGTGAGGTCAGTCCCAATCCCTCGACAGTTCCAACTGAGTGTTTTCATGGATAAAAGTGGGATGGGTTTTTGGATCCCACTGAACCACTTGCTTTGTTTGCCTTAGACCGATCCACTCTAGCATTAAGACTGAGATGTTTTGGTTTAGCCTTCTCCCCAGTGTGTTTCTGAGTAGTAGAACTTAGGACTCTCAAGCGTGGAGATCCCTGACGGAGAACCTCTTTTTTCTTAGGAGTGCGTCTGTTCCCGCTCCTCCCTCCTTTCGAATTTCTTAAGCTTCTATCCTTCTCAGATGGGATTATATCTACTTTTATGGAACTTTTAATATTCAAGGTTTGATTATACGAATTGACAGGTAACGGCTAAATATGCATATGAAGGAAAAGTATATAAAACTTTCCAAAACTTCTTACAGTCAAACTTTCTTTATCCGGCATAACACTCTAATACAATTATTTTTCCTATATATTCACCGAAACGAAGATCTCAACTCCACACAATCCAAACCCTTCAAACAAATTTTGTTTTTGTTTTTTTTTTTTTTTTTGAAGAATCTGTCTTTTAAAAAGAAATGATGAAACTAAAGCAAACCAACGTGATGTTTATGGTGTTTGCCCTAATCTCGGCATTGGTTTTCCTACAATCAGAAGCCCAGGGCCGGCCCTGGGCAATGCCTAGTGAAACATTTGTTTCAGGCCCCCAAAAATTTTGTAAAAAATTACATGAGTATAGGCCTCCAAAAATATTTTTAGGCCCCCAAAAAATTTTTTTACATAGAAATCGCCACATGCCCCCAAAATCTCAGGGCCGGCCCTGCAGAAGCCGTTGAATATTGTCCGACAGGAAATATAAATACCGTACCAGGATGTTTCGATGCGTTGAGAATAGCAACGATCAACGATTACAGCAGGCTAACAAGAGATTGTTGCAGAGCAGTCTTTTCATTAAACTCTCATACTTGCTTCTTTCTTTTCTATCCTAGCGCACCTTACCCTATTAAGTCGTTCTTAAACATTTGTCTTCATGTTAAGTATGTCCCTGCTGGTTCACGTTTCTAATAAAGATTTGAATAACATATTTTTAAAATGAATCAAACGCGCGTTCCTATTTGATATTCTCATTCATCTTTATTTTAATCAATTTCTTAGTACTGGAAGAAGTTACATGCTAACATATACGTACATACTATCCTTGAGAGAAACACATAATTGATGAGACACAAATCAATTTCTTTCGTAAACAGAAAATACATAAATTAATATATTAAAATAATTTTATTTTAAAAAGATAATTCTTATAGTGATGTTATCCAAAAATATTTTTTATAAAAATATTAAAATACAAAAAATCATAAACATAAAATACATAAATTAATATATTAAAATAATGAAAATAGAAATAAAAATATATCTTTATAGTATTTTAGTTAGTAATTCATTTACTAATAATAAGTAATTATAAAATTGCTAAGCCCGCATATGTGGACAAAACACCTAGTTTTGTAAAAAAATTTAAAAAATAAATGTTTTTTTGTTTTTCTCAAATAAGCTTTTTTTATGTTTCACTAATTGATACTCCCTTAATCTTTTGATTTCAGTAAAAATTCATTAATGCTTCTATACAAATAAGTGTATTGGGTAAATTTTGACAAATATCAATTATGCAAATTGAGAGAAAAAGTTTACAAAAACATTTCAGCATAATATAAGATGTGCCATCGAATTTGGATTTTATAGAATTAGGATGGTTCGGAGTAACGCAATTAAACGTATATTTTCATAAGGATGATATAATTGTTAACGAGAAAATTGTATATATAATATTTATAGTTAATTAGACGTTAGAAAAACAAACTTGACAAAAAAAATTCCTAATCTATACTATATTAAAAGCTGATAACCAGCATCAGGGAGACTGCCACGTCTACAAAAATAATCGTCCAATAGGGGTTTTGGTTTTTGCCACATCACACTTGAAGATGGATTATGTTGGGTATTTTTTTAAATTTTTTGGATCTGGGCTGTTTTATTTTTATTATTTTAACCCAATTAACTTGCTTCTGAGAACCCTAAACCAACGATGTTCTTCGTCGTTGCTGTCTCCTTCCCTTTCTATTTCTTCAACGGTTCCAATTCTCTAACTCATTGTTCATCAATCGACACCCTAGACCATGAAATCATTCCAACGTCCTCAGCTATGGTGACTACAAAAGCCCAGAGGATTGTGAACAGCCAATTGTATGTTCCCTGGATTTTTCTCTGTTTCATCAAATTTGTTTTGATATCTTCTCTTTAAATTTATTTCTGGGTGTGGCGATTAGGAAACAAGTGATGGCTTCCGATAATGGGTACCAAGGAAACACTCCAGCGGCGTCAAACGGATCAAAGCCTCAAAATTAGTGTAAGTGATCATAATTATTTTCCCTATGCATTCTTTAGCTATGGATCCGAGCTCAATAAGCATGAAGCCATGAACTATGTAATTCATAGCTTAATCACCTCTCTACTTGCATCAATTATATTCGTTTTCTCTTTTTTTTTTCAGGTTCATGAAATGGCTATGGTTTCAGCTATACAGGAAGCTCAAAAGGATAACGTTCGAAGCTTTAATGATTACATAGTGCTGGAGGTAATGCTATCCATTAGTAGCTGTGTGAAATAGAGGCGTGTATTTTCTTCCCTTATTCAATATTCCCTACTTCCTCCACAAAGATTGATGAGTTAGTAGCTGTGTGAAATAGAGGCGTGTATTTTCTTCTTTCCTACTTATTAGTTGTCTACATACTTACTAGCTTTTGAAGGAGATTTTTCTTGGCTGGACTTTTGAAGGAGATTTTTCTTCGCTACACAAGTATTCATTTCTGTCTCTTTTGTAGCTTTGTTTTTCTTGATGATAACAGCTACTACATCTATTTGGGTGTTGTGTCTTTAGATTACCGTCTATACAAATACTCAAGTGCTGTCTGAAATAATTTCCTGATATTTCTATCCCCTTTAGTAATCATTCTGACATGTGTCTTGCTTTCCTATTCCTGTTCCAGGCTGCTCTTGGTGGGTCTGTTAGAAATTTGCAAAGGATTCGTGCTTTCCTTAGGGTTAGTGTAGAGCTTAACACTAATCATATGTTCAAAAGCTTTTTAGCTTTATTATTTCTTATTTTTATTTCTATGCAGATTCTTTTGAGAGAATATGTAACTTTAGATTTTTGATTCACCTGACGCCTCCAATCAGTAAGGGTCTTCTTCCAAGATCATCAACTTTGGCAACAGCTACCCATGTCATCAGTAACTGCAGAGGACCTTATCAGTTGAAGAGGTCCGTTGTATATAACTGGAAGCATGTTAAAATATACAAATACTTGAGAGAAATGAGCACCTTGTGTAATCAAAGTTCTCGAAGGGCTCAAGCCAAGTTCTGGGCAGATTATATCGATAAAAAGCTATAAAAGAAAATATTTAAGATAGGTCAAGAATATTTACATTAGTGTTTGGTTTGATCTGATAATAATTTGTGGTTTAGGTGAATGGTCCGACGAGGTTGATATGGGCAGGGAAAGGAGAGGAGCTAGAAGCAGGGAAGAAGGAGTTCATTGAGGTGCTCAAGACGCTAGAGACCGAGCTTGGAGACAAGACTTACTTTGGAGGCGAAATGTTCGGTGTTGTTGATATAGCCTTCATTGGATTCTATAGCTGGTTTGATGCGTATGAGAAACTTGCCAACTTCAGCATTGAAGCTAAGTGTCCAAAGGTAATTGCTTGGGCTAAAAGGTGTCTGAAAAGAGAGTGTGTGGCTAAGTCTCTTCCTGATTCGGACAAGGTCACTACGTACATTCCTGAGGTATCGAGTAGTTGTGTTATACTTTAGTTTCTGTTCTGTATTTTTCCTTTTCAATATCTGTCGTGTTTCTGCTTTGTTCAGAGTCATCATAATAATGTAACATCCTTTGATGGTTTTACTGTACGATAATTACTTCCCGTTTGTAATTGAACTTACACCAGATTCGGGTTGTTATAATAAAATTTATTTTTTTTAAAAGAAAGAAAAAAAGCTTCAATGTATTACCTCTTTAACACAATTAATTCGTTTAAAGTATTCTTTTATTAAAATGTTGAGATAGTATATTTGAAATTAACATTTATAGATATAAGAAATGTTAAGCAATGTGGCTTGAGCAATATTGGTCACCAGCACTGATTTCTTTTGTTGAAAGGTCTAGAGAGAAGTTAAAGAAAACAAAACAAGAGTCGTCTATTTGTTGGAGTTCTCTCTACTACACCACAAATGTCCATCTTCTTATATTCATGTTTATCAACTGAAAATTTCTATTACAAATATTCCATGAACTCTACGTATTTGAAAATATGGCATATGTCATGAATACTTTCTTCAAATATAAGAATATATAGGTTGCTTTTCAAAAACAAAAGAATCTAAAAGTTGTGTTTCTATTGACAAAAAAATATAATTACAAATGCGTTTATGATGATTGTAGATATAATAATAAAAAATCATTTAATTTTACTCCAAATATTTATGTTTAGTTCTTATTAAAAGTAAATGCCTCTTACCCTAAAATCCTAAACTATATACATTTACATTGAAATATTGGAACCATAGGCTTTGGTTTTACCCAAAAAACAATCTAATGTTTATATTTAACTTATGAAAAATTATGATTATGTAAAATAGAAACTCAAAAAATATTATATTATGTGATCAATACTTTCAAAATCATGAAAGAGCAATAACCACACATCTCCTCTCCATTTTTTTTTTTGTTTCATATAGTTGGAATCATTTTTACAAAAACTTTATCTATGTGAGATAGTGGAAAAAGTTTTTAAACTAAAGTTATCCATTTATACCAATAACTTAAGCCCAAATAGTAAAATAAAATCAGTTGAAAGCTGGTCAAACAAAAAACTTTTGAAATAAAATAAAATTAATTACTATGTTTCTATAATACTAGATTTTCATTTTGACACTTTTCACACAAATCAAAATATAATTGAATTCATGTTTATCCCTAATAGTTACATCTGATTAACTAAATTCATTGAGATATTAAGGTATTTATAAGATAACAATCAATTTTTTTACAATAAATACTAAGTTAAATAGGTATAACCTTTAAAATTATACTGAAATTATAAAATGACACAATTTGTGTAATAAGAATAAAAAATTCAAACAATGTCATTTATAAAACCAGATTTACTTACACATATAAATTGAATATAAGCATAAAATTAGGTTCAAACATAATTCTCAAAAACTTAACTAAATCTTTACAATTATCAAAGAATTCAAAAGAAAAATAAGAGTCAAGTTCTATACATGAATTATAACTACACCTTCTATATGTAGCTCAAAGTATAATAATCATTCGTGTTGTTTTTGTATTCTAAACTCAATTTTAATATTATAGTAAACTAATTTAAAAATTTATTATGAAAATGCAAGAACGAAACTATATCATAAACATCATATAAAAATATGGATTATTTTATATTCAAACAAAAAAATTAATTATGAATTTTTAAAAGTGATTATCCGCGCGTAGCGCGAAAAAACGATCTAGTACGCTTAAAGATAATAGAAATCACTATTTCATACAAAACACGTAATCTTTCAAATTTCCAAGATTTGAGATTTGGCGTTTTAAATGCGGCTGCAAGCGGTGGGAACAGTAAAAGACAAGACATTTAGGTAAATATTTCCAAGACATTAATATTCGTTCTAAGGTATTTATGTTTTAATTTATTTACTGTTTGACTTGAATAAATGAAAAACACTTTGAAAATAGTTTGAAAGCTGACTTCGTATAAAGAAGAGATTATATAAAGATCAAAAAACTCATCTTTTTCAGATTGTATCATTTTTTCATTATTGGAATCTACTTTTCAGACCCACTACGTATAGTTAATATAATTTTCTCTCTTTTTACTGACATTTAATCAATTCAATATAAATACCATTTTGCTAAAAATCAAATTTTTTAAATGAATGTTAAAATTATTTAAAATCTTAAAATTCAAATTAAAAAAAATTAGTTAAAATGATATAGCGTACTGTGTTTTTCATATTTGTAAAGTTTTAGGTAAAAATGTTTCTTTATTTTTCTCTATTTTCATTTTTAAAATTTTAATGTAGAAAAAGTTTAGAAAATAAAAAGTTTCAATACTTTAAAAGTTTAATAAAAATCACTGTTTTTTTGGAAAATAATAAAAACCATTATAAATACATAAATTTCTCAAATTACCACAAATTTCACTTAGGTTATTTGGAATCCAAAGTTCTCTCCATACCCTAGTGTTAATACGGTCGATATTGTTATCATGTGGATTGAAATATCAAATTTGCTCATATCATATAGCTTGTATATAGTCTATAGATTTTCTGAAGAGCGAGAGTTTGCAGATATCTTTTTAAAAATAAACTAGATTAGTAATCTTAGAATTAATTTCAGGGTTTTGAATTAGAAACGAACAAGAAAATCATATTTTTCAGAGTGCATTGTCTTTTATATCGTTTTTATATAATGTCGGTATATACACGTTTTATTAATTAACGTAAACCCAAAACAACTCTTTTAAAAAAAAAAATGACCTTGTGCGGGCTGATTTCAAAAAATAATTAAAAAATATCGTGATGATCCATAATCTGATTTTTAGCCGGCTAATATATAAAATATAGAGTAAAAATGGAGGTGCGGGGAATCGAACCCCGTGCCTCTCGCATGCGAAGCGAGCGCTCTACCATATGAGCTACACCCCCAATTGATACAAGTTGAGATCGCTTATTATATATAATTCTGATTATGACACCAAACAGTATTTTCAAACCGTATCAAAGAAGATAGTCTTTGGTCGAAAAACAGAAAGACCAAATCAAAACTCTATTCTTCGTGTTCTGTTTTTTCTTTAGTGGTTTCCGAATTTTCGATCATGGCGACTGATGAAACGATACTCAATCACCTGAAGAAAGAGATCCCAGTAGATGAAGAATCCCTTCTTCTAAACCATGACTCAAGCGTCGGTCTCGTCATCGTTGACGTGGTCAACGGTTTCTGCACCGTTGGCTCCGGCAACATGGTTCTAATTTCTAACCATGCCCACCAACTGTTTGTGATATTGCCTTGACTGACTCAAACGTTTACAATTCCCTTTTTTGATTCCGCAGGCTCCAACAAAGCCCAACGAACAGATATCAAAGATGGTAGAGGAATCCGCAAGGCTTGCAAGAGAGTTCTGCGATCGTAAATGGCCTGTCTTTGCGTTTTTAGACTCTCATCTTCCTGATGTTCCGGAGATTCCTTATCCTCCTCATTGTATTATAGGGACTCAAGAAGCAGAACTTGTTCCTGGTACTTTCCTCTCTCTATCTATTAATGTTTTGTTGGATTCTGAAACTAGTGACTCACTTTGTTTGATATGAGGATGAATCAGCTCTACAGTGGCTTGAAAGTGAGAGTTGTGTCACTCTTAGGAGAAAGGATTGCATTGATGGGTTTGTGGGTTCGATGGAGAAAGAGGGTTCTAATGTGTTTGTGGATTGGGTTAAGGAGAAACAGATCAAATCTGTAAGTTTTCTTTCTTACATAACATGATCAATTCTATGCTTTTAGTTACGTTTTGAACTAACTTGATCATTCTTGTGTGTTTTGGGGATGGTCTAAAGATTGTGGTTGTAGGTATATGCACAGACATATGTGTGTTTGATTTTGTGGCCACTGTACTCTCTGCTCGAAACCACAGTGTTCTTCCTCCTCTAGAAGATGTGATAGTGTACTCACGTGGATGCGCTACTTTTGACCTTCCTCTTCATGTTGCAAAAGACATTAAAGGCGCTCAGGCTCATCCTCAGGTATAAGATTTCTCCTTTGATGCTTCTGAAATTAGCATCATTAGTTTCTTTTTCCCTTCTGGTGAATAAGACTTTTGAATCGGCTCATCTTCTTGTGCTCTTTTGTTGTGTTTCTTTGTATCAGGAGCTGATGCACCATGTAGGTCTATACATGGCTAAAGGAAGAGGAGCTAAGGTAGTCTCTGAAGTTTCTTTTGATCCTTGAAAGACTATCTTGAAGTTGGCATTTTTATGTTGTAACTATTGTTCGTGAAGCTTGTTTGATGAACATTAACTTACATGTATTTGAATTCTTATTTGTCTAAAACTCTAAATGAAATGTTTCAGTTTGATTTTACTCTGAGCTTTTGATAGACACTGTAGAGTCTTAGCATGGTCTCATAAACACAATCATGAAAACACATATGAACAAATAAAATTACAAACTCTGTTTCTCTTGTAATGGTTCTGAGACATACAACCTGTGAAGATGATACTGGGGAGACATTCCTCTTGTTTCTCCAGTTAGAAGCTGTGAACAATCTCCAATACTCAAAAAGAACAAGCCAACACACAACACTATTGTTTCAGTCTCGCCCTCAAGGAAACACAGGTAAAGAAAGACACATGAATCAAATCATCCATGAATCTGTATTTTGTAATATGTAACTGTTTACCTATGTAGAAGCCTTCATCTTTCTATATAGTGAGGGATGCATGCAGGAGAATATCGACGGCTTTGCTCTCTTCTGTTTTGAGCCAAAGATGAATGACCTCAAGGGCACCCTTGAGCGACTATCCGAATGCTGTAGATCATCAGGATCTGATCTGTTCTTCGAACCCGAAATAGAAAACTCATCGTTTAGCTTCCCTAGAGTCTTGTCAACCTCGAGCTGAAGCGTGGTAATGTGATCCAACCCCGCCTGTAACTCGTCTGCAACTTTGTTGTTCTCCTGCTTCATGTTCAACACCTCACCTTGAAACTTAGCAGCTTGGTAGCTCGTGAATCTGAAGTCATCGTCTTCAGCACTTGACTTCAGAGCCTTTGTGATCTCTTCCTGAATGTTACACAGAGACTCGAATCTTGTTTTCAGTTCCTCTTTCAATGCTGCACCTTTCTCGAGCCAGAGACCAAGGTCTGTGTTTATCTCCCTCAAGTGTAGATAAAGTGGTTTAGCATCTGATCTCACTGCATCTTGCTTTAGCTTTGTTATCTCGCCTTGTAGATCTTCTATTGATGTGTCGTAGCTTTGTATCTGTCCAAACGCTGTGCTGAACCTTAACCAGAAATCCAAATTCTCCTCTAGAAGCTCGTCAATATTCAACCTGAACTGTTCCTCGACCAGAGACATGTTCTCGCTTTCTACAGCCATGATGGAATAGTCATCGCTTGTCAAGTGGTTTTCTACAGTCAAGTCATTACAGTCTTCAAGACCCTTCTGTAAGAGGCTCATTTTCTCTCTTAGTAGCTTGATCTCATCATCTTTTGTCGCGTTCTCTGTTTTCAGCTTTGTTTCTGTTTCATCCATTGTTTTCTTCATGTCCTTGTAGCTCCTGAGAATGGTTGTGTACTCTGTAAGCAGATGCTTTTCTCTGTTCTCCATTCCCTTCATGTACATCTCTTTCCAGTCTGGCTCACTTTCCAATTGCTGTGTGCTATTGAAAGTGATTTTAGATTCTTTAGAAGACATCTGCTTCTCTAAGACATGATCTGAAACATAAGATTCTGTCTTGTCGGATGCAGCTTGCTCAGAAGAATCTGTCTTTGCAGATGCAGACTCCTCTATAACATTATCAAGAAGCACAGAATCTGTCTTCTCAGATTGCTTCTTTGAATCAACTTTTTCAGTAGATTCCTGAACATGGTCTGGACTTTTACTTAGAGTGTTGATATCTTCTGAAATTGTTGTCACATTGTGAGTTTGTTCAGAGCTTCCACTCTTTTCAGCTTCTTCAGAAGCATCTAAACTCATCTTCTCACTTTCCAGATCTTTCTTGGGTTCCATCAAGTTATCAGACTCTGCCTTCACCTCATGCGACTTCCCATTAGAGAGGTTATCAAGATTCTTGCATGCTTCATCAAAATCTGTATGCAGATTGCTACTCTTAGCCATAACATTCCTGTCCATGTCCTGTATTGCTTTGAGTTTCTCCTCCGTTTCCTTCAGCTTCTTCCTCAGATCACTCTTGTCATCTGCCAACGTCGCCTTATCGGTTTCAAGACTACTGATCTGTGTCTGAAGACCGTTTGTCTCGTTTCTTAACCTCTCTATCAAAGCAGTCTGTGAAGAAACAGCACTCTCCAAGCTAAGCACTTTGTTCACAAGCTCATCAACTCTCTCAGCCATCTCTGTAGCATTGAGTGAAGAGTCCTCAAAATGTTCTCTAATCTTCTCCTTCACAGACTCCAGCTCTTGCTTCTTCCTAGACATCTCTCTCATCTCATGTTCCAGCTCAACTTCATCACCATCAAAGACACTTTCCTCCCCTAGAAACTGACTAGCCATTGATCTAAGCTTCTTTTTAGACTCCTTAATCTTCACATGCTCTTCTCTAGCTTCTTCACAAGCCTTCTCTTGCCTCTCCTGCAGCTCCACCAGCTTCTCCTGACACGACTTTATTGCGGTCTCGGTCATCAATCTCCGAGCTTCTTCGTCTTCAATCACAACACTCTCACCAAACTCATCTTGCAAACCACAGATCCTCTCTTGCTTCTCCTTGATGCTCTTCTCAAACTCCCAGTACTTTGACAAACCTCTCTCGTAAGAGCTTTTGAAAAACTCCTTCTCCGTCTGCAAGGACAGAATCTCTTTCTGAAGCTTATCAATCTCTCCCACTGCCTCGGATTTGCTCAAACCAGAGCTCTTGACAACCACATTAGCAGAAGCACCGCCTGTGTACTTCATAGACTTCCTTGGCTGAAGCTTCTTTGTAGCCACTTTAACCGCTGTTTTCAAGTCTTTAACAGGTAGTTTTGGGACATCGGGGACATTATTATTAGCATCAGAATGGTTCTGTCTTTTGGAGAACTTCGAATCTCCTCCATCATCATCATCATCGTCCATTGCAAAGTTTGGGACTTGGTCGGGGAAAGCAGAGGCAATGGTCGTGTTGGCGTTTTGAAGCTCTGTGGAGATGTGATCGTAACGCTCGGCTAAAGCTCTGTAAGCTCTGAAAGATTCTTCGACAAAGGTTATGAGTTCTGGTCTCTTCTTGTAATACATCTCTGCACGCTTGGCAAATGAGTCTCCATCTTCTTGTAATAGTTTCAACACATATTGCACCTTCTCTTCAATATCTGTAAAGCAAGCACAGAGATCTCTTTTAGATCATTACAATCTTAAAAGATCATTCAAAAATCAAACAGTTACATACATGTGAGTATGTAGAGAGACAAAGAGAGAGAGAGACCTTGAAGGTTTTGTTCGAGCCATTTAGATTGTTTGGTACGAATATGACTCGCCCACCACCATGAATAAGCGTTACTCGCAGCTCTCTGCAGCATCTTCTTCTTCCTCTATGTAATAATATATATATATGATCAGACACAAAACGTTTTGTTTTGTTTTGTTATTACTATGGTCTCTCTTTTGTTCTTGTCATTCAAGTTCCAAGAAAAAACAGAACAGAGAAAAGCGTATGTGTGTAATCCTTCTCTCTCTAGATCTCAATAAGAAAGGGAAAAAAGGAAAAACTTTCAGAGAAAGAAAGAGAAAATTTTCTGTTAAGGTTAGACCCACCATGAAAGCTACGTTTTTTTTTCTTAAGATATTTTTCCTTTTTTTGATCAAAAGAATAAAGAGATTGGATTTGAGGAAAGAACGTGCAGCTAATAAGAAATGAATTATGAGTAGGGAACTTTCTATTGATCTCTCCTTTAAGCTGAGCTGAGCTGTTTGGTATGATCATGGGTGGGAGCAAACCTAGCTCTTCTTTCTTTCTCTCTCTACCTAATATTTTTTGGTGAAATATTTTTTCTTTTACTTTAAGACACTATTTTATTGCTGAATTAAATAATTAATTAAGTTTTTTACTACATTGAAAAATTTATTGTTACAGATGTATTTATTATGCTAGCGTCGAAGCATTTTCCGATTGTTCTTTGGTATCAAAGTGTTACTAGATTTTGATTCACACACCTGTGTGAACGTTTATTTAAATTTTATATGTATATAATATTTTAGAGATGTTTAATCTGTTAAAACTGAACTAATTAAAACCAAACTGAAATAAAGAAAAACTTTAGATTTGGTAATACAGAATAATTGAATGAATATTTTAAAAAATTGTGGTATATAGATATTTATTGGTATATAAAAGGATTAAACTGAAGAAAATGATTAATTAAAATATGGTAGTATGATTATATATAGATTATATAATAAAATTAATAATTTATACGTAATTTATTTTATTGATATGGTTTACATATTTAAATGTAAATTTCACTAAATAATATTTTTTAAAGTTAAAAGTTATGGTAATACTTATTTTTATTTTATGAAAGTTGTTTTTGTTAGTAGAATAGTATGTTTACTAATTATTTTAAATGGTAAAACAGAAAAAAATTATACTTATTAAGAAATGAAAATATTATGTTTTAGTAAAGCCGATATCTAATCATATAACGTAAAATTCACAAAATGTTATAAAATAAATATATTTATAATTTTTGGTATAAAATTAAAGTAAATGAAAAACTGGTGGTTCAAACTAAAAGGAAACAAATTAGATATTGTTTTAATATGGTAGCTATTTAAAACAAAATCCTCAAAAACTGCAAGTGAACCCTAATTTAGAATAACATTCCATTGAATAGTGCTAGATTATCATTAGATAATTATTTGTATTGGATGATTTTTTTTTGTTTTTATTATATATTATTTATTTCTTGTAAGTATAATGTAATATTCTATTTTTAAATAAATCAAATCGATTGTATATATATATATATATATATATATATATATATATATATCCTACAATTGTTAAGGTTGCAAGGGAGAAAAATATGGAAACTATTTTTTGAATTAGTTAATTTTAGAATAATTCAAAAATATTGATTGGATTATGCTAGTTCAAATATAGATATTAATTTATAATATATACATTAAATTACATGTTAAATAAATTGATTGTCTTGTTTCATAATAAAAAAATTGATAAAATCTATTTTAACGGAAACATATTAGGTTGTTTAGGGAAATTTCTACTTAGGAATATGCATTAATTAATTGGAAAAGACACCATTAGTAAAAGAAAAAATATATTTAAAACTTCAGTGGAAGTGTAGTGTAAATAATTTGAAAACTGAGTGATAATTTCTAAGTGTGCTTCTATTTTAATAATCTAGATATAGAACAGAAAGCATAACAGAAAAAATATTTTGTATATAATTTATCAATTAAATTGATCTTTAATGACATTTTGTCGGTTTTTTATAAGAAAAGATGTCCAAGCAAGCAAAAGCCTCCTGTTCTTCTTCAAACATTTAATCAATTGAATCTGACAGAACATTTTTCCACTTTTTGACGGTTTAAACATGAACCGACCAGAAAGAAACTTCTTTCTTGTCAAAGTATCGCTGCTGAGGTAAGCCCGGGACCCGACTAATCTCTGGGTTAATGTAACGTAATCATGTCCTGATAGTTTTTTAAAACAAAAACAAAGTGAGGACATGTCCTGGATACTTTACGCCTAGATTATTACATGTGATCGCTAGAACTTGAAATCACATACATGGAATTTACCCAGACCAAGATGCAGTAATAGACTACACAAATTCTGGTTGGGAAAGTAAAATAAATAATTATTTCTTTAGAAAATATGTGGATTTAAATGTACGAAAAATAAGTTCAATAAATAAATACTGTAAATCTTTTTTAGTACAATTGGTCTCTGGTGTAATATTTTGGAAATCTAATCATGTACTTAACACTACTAGTCAAAACTCAAAAGATTTATATTTTGAAATGGTTGATAATATAGAAAAATAATCCTAATATATAAAAAGGGTTGAGAATCTCTACTGTCTACTTATAGCATCTTCAACCTCACTTTATAATTTCCTATAAAATAGAATGGGAAATGAAAAAAATAAGAAACAAAAACACAATTATTCCATTTATGCAGTAGTCTAGTTTTTTTTCATCACTCTATTTTCCACTCTATTCAATTCCATTTTGCAGTAAATCATGAATTGGGGTTGGAGAAGCTCTTAGAACCCATCACTATCCAAAAAGTTATTTTTGTGGTTGGTAGTGGTTGTTGGCATTTTACACAATCACAAAAACGCTATAAACCGCTTCAGATCGTTCAAGCTGGTTCTAACTATAGTTTGTGGTTACGAATGGTTGTGGAAAGAAAAAACATCATTTTTTTCAAAAAACTATATAAATATAAAAAGAAATATTCAATTAAAATTTTAAAATTAAAATAATATAAATACCAATATATATATATATATATCATATTTTCATTTATCTTATAAAAATTCAAAACAAAAATATTTTCTATAGTTTTTTAAAATTTGATAGTATAACTTTATCAATAGCATTTTTATATTTATAATAAAAATATGATTTTAATATTTTTATAGTTATATAAAATATAAATATTATTTATTTAATTTTAACCAGTATTGCATTTGGTAGTTAACTAGTTATAAGTATCCCACAAACGCAACAATTTTCAATCGTCTAAATCTCTTACTAATGATTAGACTGCAACTTTTCGTATATGCGAACATCCGCAACCACAACCACAGCGTTTACACCAGTCAGGCCCTTAGACATGGAAATTCAAACCAATTAGGTGAATTTCTCGTGTTCATTCACATATATAAATATTTATTTACTTACAAAGTTAATAAATTGTAATAAATAATCGATATCTGCACTGCATTTAAACTAGTTTATAATGTATATGTATAAATAATGATATTTTAATTTTAGTTAGAAATCTAGTTTAAGGTAGAATATTTTGTCAGTTCGGTTATCATACATGGTTGATTTCAATATTTTTATTATGTGTACATTAGTGTAGGGTTCTGTATTAATTAAACCCAGTTTGTTTTTAAATATATTAAGATTAGTGTTGGTAATTAATATAGTAAGTTAATGAATATTTGGAATTTCTTTGATTAATATTTGTTGAAATCTTTATATACCAAGATTAATATTTGTCCATTTTAACAAAATCTTATTATATAAAGTTTGGTTTTTCAAAGTTACTAATTAACATGATCACGACATGTGACAATAAAAATTGTGAGATTGTGACATGTGTCAAAACATTAATCATAAATATATAATCAATAAAAAATATTTGAAAGTATTTTGTTCCTTTTTTAAAAATTCTAAATAAAAGATAATCGTAAATAGTTATTTTTAAGTAATTTTTTTTTAAATCTCAAATTCCATATTTTAATTCCTACACAAAGAGAATTATAAAATAAAATAGTATTTTTCAAAAATATATAAAAAACGAATTATAAATTTTAGAAATACTTATAAAAATATTTAATAAAATATTTCCTTTTTTTATTAAAATCCTAAACAAAAGGGGTGTAAAAGTAAATATTCAGCTATTTTTTTTGTAAATAACTAACTTTCCTATTTAGTAGAAAAATTCCTATTTTAAAAATTATAAACCAAAAGTATTTTGTTATTTAAAAAAAAATCCTAAGTAAAAGATAACTGTAAATAGTTATTAGCAAGTAATTTTCTTGAATTCATACACAAAGAGAATTTTAAAATAAAATAGTATTTTTGAAAAATATATAAAGCGAAAACGAATTATAAATTTTAAAAATACTTATAAAAAATATTTCATAATTTTCCTTTTCTGAAAATCCTAAACAAAAGAGATGTAAAAGTAAAATTTCAGCTATTTGTTTGTAAATAAGTAACTTTCATGTTTAATATAAAATTTCCAATTTTATAAATCATAAACCAAAAGAACTACAAATATTTCATTTATATAGGTCTAACAGTTTAAGCTTTCTCATATTTTTTCACATAAGACAATAATATATAGAACAAAAATATTACGTGAGTATCTTTTTATTTTCATGATACACACTATAATTTTATTTTTATGATACTTTTTACATCTTATGATAATGCTGTAACTGTTGTAAAATTATGATGAGGTCGTTGTAAATGATTACATATTAATATTATGAATAAGTGTTCTTACATGTAAGAAAATATATAATTAATTTTAATATCACTTTATTACAATATTATGTTTTACATGTTTATAAGTGTCATAAGTCACTTTTACCTCATTTTCTACTTTTTCAATTCAGTATTTTTCTTCTAACTTAATTTTTTATTGAGGATCATAAAGTAAAAATGAATTCATATAGTTGTTTAACATATGTTCAGTTTAATAATTTTTTTTATTAAGTATAGTACACTTTTACGAGAAAAGGAAGAGCAAAAAAAATGAAAATGAATTACAAACTTATATAAATGAATTTTATTTCACATGACGAGAAAGTAAATATCTATTTTTTTCAAAAAACACATATCTTTTTATTATTAAAATTAATTTCTTATAAATATAAGAAAATATAATTTAAGAATGTTTACATCAATCACTTTAAGAAAATTCTAAAGATGAGTTATGTGAAAGAAGTCTTATTGAAATCTATAACTTGGCATTAGAAACTATAAAGTCTTTGATCACAAATTTGAGATATAACTTATTAAATGAACAACATTTGTAAAACAACATTTTTTTTTCCAATTATCCCGTGAAAAACTAATTTCAAAATTATGAAAAAAATATTCAACTGAAACGTACAAAAATGACTTATATTTTATATTCATAATATTTAGATATATATATATATAATGTATAACTAAATAATATTTATATATGTAAGCGAGTATATCAAAATTATGAAAAATTATGTTTGTAGTTAAACTATGTATGTGCTCCAAAAAGTTACTTTAATTTTGTTGTTAGGAATGTTGGTTTTACAATTGTAAACAACACATAAGCGTTGCAAGATTCCAATAGATTTTCATCAAGATAATAAGTGCGAAAACAATCATGGTAACATGCTATCTGAATTACTTGAAAAAATAAATTTTATTATTTTGAATGAAACATCTAATGTACCATCAATTTGTGTTTGAAGCTTTTGATAAGAATTTGTGAGATATACTTTCCGTGGCAGATTCAGACGCAATAAAAAGCTTTGGCATTAAAACAATATTTCTAAATGGTGCTTTTAGATGAACTCTGTCAATCATATACAAGCAATGAACCAACAAGGTGTTATAACAACATTCAACCATTCTTATTTATGAAATTACTATTCTATATTTACTGTTCAGAAAAAAATATGAAGTCACTCCAAGGTGAGAAGATTTGACTAAATGGTATGTATAGGTGTAGGTACAACACCTAAAGTTTGAACAAAAAAGTGTTTTATATTTACCAAATCTAATATTTTCTCATGGAAAATTGTATTTCACACTATTAAAAATCAGTACAGTAGAACCTCTATAAATTAACACTCGATAAATTAATGTACATTAAATATCTCTATAAAATAATATAATTTTATAATTCCAAATTGAGTTTTTGATTCGATTAGTATATCGATAAATTAATATCTTTCTAAATTAATAAAAAAATAAAATTTTGGTGTAGTTCCATTATTATTAATTTATAGAGGTTTTATTGTATATGGTAGCACTTCAATTTCTTAACAAGCACAAAACATAATGATAATAGTGTTCTAAAAATATTAAGAAGTTTTCATTTATATATAATATACCAAGAAAGAGATGAATTACACATATTTTATGCTACGGTAAATAAATTTGTTGTTTGTCCAATAACATAGTTGATATTGAGTTGACTATAAAAAATATTGATTAATATATATTAAATATTTGGAATTGTGTTGTTTTAAATTTTTAAAAAAAATTATGGAGGGTTTATAATAATATACTAGATTTTGACCCACGCTTTAAAAGCGTGGGTATATTTTACCATTTTGATAAAATTTATTTAAATTAATTATTCAAACACAAAAATTTAAAATTGTTTTATTAATATTTAAAAAATTTCTATTATAATGTTTGATTTTCACGTAATGTTTCCATATCCGATCCAGATCCATAGTTGAAAGCGCGGGTATATTTTACCATTTTGATAAAATTTATTTAAATTAATTATTCAAACACAAAAATTTAAAATTGTTTTATTAATATTTAAAAAAGCTCTATTATAATGTTTGATTTTCACGTAATGTTTCCATATCCGATCCAGATCCATAGTTGAACCGGTACATCCGGTAATGTTTATATAATCCAGTTAAGATTTAATTAAAAATTTACTATTTAAAAATTTAAGCCAACCCGGTATATATCTTAAAACCCGCTATTACTATGTATTATGATATCCGTTGATCCGTTAAATAACCCCATAAAAACTGATAATATATTTTTAAAATTTTGTTAAATAATTCATATTTTTAATATTAAAGAAAATTGATTTTTTTTTAATTTCTTTAATAAAAACTTTCTTGTCATTTGAAAAAATGAAACATTGGCAATAGAAAAAAAAACACAATTTATTCATATAACAATATTAGTTTCTTTTCGTTATTAATAACCTATGATAAGTTTACATTTTTACTCATTTTATATCTAAAATTTAGTTTTTAAAACAAATTGAGTTGACATATCATTATTATGGATAAAATGAAACAGTAAATAATAATTTATAATTTTTGATCGCTAAATAATATGATGCACGGAAATGTGATATTAAAATTAAATAGAAAATGATAATTTTCATAAAACGAAAATTATTATTAATCACAAGAATATGAAATATTATCAGTTACCATAAATGTAGGAGACATTAAATTTTTTAATTAATTAAGATTCTAAAAATAAATAGTGGTATTATCTTATAAATGTGATAAAAATCTAGGGGTAGAATCCAAAATTTTAACAATAGGATCCTGTTTTAATAGTATAGATTTTGTAAAAGCCCAAAAGTAAGTAGGTCAAAGCCCATTGCTAAAATCCTAGAGTTTTCCTCTGCATAAAACATCTCAGCTTCTTGCATGATACTCACACTACAAGAAAACACGTCCTTTACTAGGACGGGTTTTCCTCGTTATTTCCTAGTAAATGGCCCTTTACTAGGAAATAACGAGGAAACGTGTTTCGTCGAAAGACGTTCATCGTAAAGCCTATTTTCCTCGTAAAGGTCTAGCTAATTTACGAGGAAATCTTTCCTCGTAAAGCCGTGGAAAAGATTTCCTCGTAAGCTCCACGTATACTTTCCTCGTAAGGGCATAGTAAACCATTTCCTCGTAAACTCGTAGTAGACTCTTCACGAGGAACTTGCTAGGAAAGTTTACGACGAATTTACTTCGAAACTTTTACGAGGATTTAACTTCGAAACAATTTTTTCCTATTTAAAAAAAATATTTATAAATTAAAATTATATATATTAAAAAAATTAAAAAAATAAATAAAAAAATATTTATAAATAACTAAATCATATACAATTAATAAGTTTTAAAAGTCATAATATACAATTAAAAACTATAAAAAAAAACTAAAAAGGATGCTGGTCTTGAAATTGGTTCACCAAGTCGTCTCCAATGTTGGATGCCGGCTGTGACTGAGATGGTGGAGGCTCTTGGGATGGAAGGGCTCCGCTTTCCCGTCTCTGACGCAACACTTCCGCCACTTGCGGGTTTCCAACCGCCACAACATCGAGGATATCCGTGAGCGTACGCACATGAGACTGTGTCGCCTGCAACTCCGTCTGCAGCTGCGCATTGTCATCGGCTTGTTGGTGAACATAAGCCAATGTCACTGCGGGGACATCGTTAACCGAGCCAATCCCGATAACACGGCTCTTTTTTCTCGGAACGACTTGTAAATTAAAATATTAATAACCGAAGCAATAAAATTAAATAAATAATAAAAATTAATATATTAAAATTAATTACCTCCTCGTAAATCTTATCCACTTCAAGAGTGGATAATACGACTGGAGCCCCAGTCTGCTGAGTCAACTGGGTCTGGCACTCGTCAACTCGGGCAGCAACCTCGTTGTAGATCCGCTCGGAAGCAGGATCTACAAACTGCCCACTGTTCATGATGTTCTCAAAAAAGTTCTTCTCTATATGCATCACATCGAGGTTGTGGCGCAAAAGAATATCTTTCCAATATGGCAATTCCCAAAATATACTCTTTTTGTGCCAATTGTGCTGAACACCATAAAAATCAGGCATATTACTGGGAACATGCCAATTCCCACCACGAGAAGCTGTTTCTAGAGCATAGTAGTAATCGATTTGCGCTTCGATTTGTTCTCCAGTTAAATATGGAGGAGGAGTGTCTCTGACAACCCTTTTGTGCCTGAACAATTTCTTGTTTCTGCGGTATGGGTGGTGGATGGGAAGAAATCGACGGTGACAATCGAACCAACTAGTCTTCCTACCATGCTTCAACTGAAACGCATCT
>CAKOAT010431821.1:145371-213295 GCA_932364175.1 Eruca vesicaria subsp. sativa | reverse complement strand
CTTACGGGTAAGTCTTCTAGGCGAACAGATCTGGAAAAAAAATTCAATTTCGTACCTTAAACTAGGTGAGATGACTTTCTTTGCACACAGAGTCTTCTCCAACCACCCAGAACATCAAACGAAAGTAACCCACCAAGAAATGTATGCTTAAATGGCTCTATCAACTATAAAAAATTTGCTATCAAAAGCTTGGGTTTTTTGTATGAATATGGAGACAAAGTGAAGGAGATGTTGTTTTTAGTTCATAACAATTGAGAAAGAGAGTATGGATATCGATTTTAAGTGCATTAAAAGCTTCAAACCTTGGTTGTACAAGGTTGTTGGGTTGTACAAGGTTGTTGGGAGTATTCATGGCAATGGCAATGTTGTAAATACTTGACGATGATGAGGTTGAGAGAGTAAAAATGCCATTTTCGAAAAAAAATTCAAAAAACATATAAATGGCATTTTCGTAAATAAAATGAAGATGTGGGGTGAATAGGACAAAAACAAGATGAGTCAAAAGAAGAGGTTAGTTTTGTGTTTGACTTGGAGTTTTGAGTCAAATTTGCAAAAAGCCCTTTTAAAAACATAAGGAATAAACTGAAAAGTAAATAGTGTTTTGATGACATGAACAGTAGACCCTCAAATTTGAGGTCTCACCTATTCACATCCTCAAAATTTATGAATTTGAGGGTCTCTTGGAGAGTCAAAAACTTTAAAATTTGAGGGCCTCTTGGAGATGCTCTAATTTACATAGTATAATTGTATTAAACTCTAAATAGGAAAAAATCAAGCATACTTTTAATAAAATTTCAAATTAAAATGTATATAAACCAATTATATTTTAGTATTTTCAAATTAGTATAAAATTAAACTAATTATGAATATAAACCAGAGTGTAGCTTGTAGGCATGTTCAATCTGGAGTTTGTTACGGTTTCGGGTTTGGTTTTTAATACTTCGGTTTATGAAAATTAGATACCATATTGACACCATATCTAGTTTAATTTGATTTCGTTTATAAACCACTGGTTTTTGGTTTATTCCGTTTATACAAAAAAATTATAACCATATTTATCTTTTATAACAAAATTCAGATTATATGTGTAGAAATTAGATTTATTAAAACATAAATAGAATATTTTATTTTTTATTTAAATATTAAAATAAGAGTAAGAAAAAAAAAATCCTAATATTATTATATAATTATATTTTAGCAGAAGGAGTTATCAATAAAAATAACATGTTTTATTTAATTTGATGAAGATGAGAAAAAAAAATAATTATTTTAACTTAAAACATAATAAAATCTTATTAAAATCAAAATTTTAATTATTAAAAACTATTTATATATTATTAGGATTATTATAAAATTTCCATATATGTACACTAATATTTTTAATTAATCGGTTTATTCGATTTAATCGGTTTGACCGTTTTTTTACCAAATTATTTCTGAATACTGCGGTTTTTTTTTAAATAACATCTAATTCATTTAGTTGGTATCACCAAATTCAAACCACTTTCTCTATTTTAGTTCGGTTTTATAGGATCGAAAATTCCTAGTAGTTCGAGTTGAAAATCTAGTTATTATATTGTACAAAGACGAAACAAAGAAAGGAAGAGTCATTGGTGTTTTCCCCTTCTCCTTAGAGAAAAATAGAAATAAACTGACTAGAAAATTTCCTCTATTTTCAAATACCTAGCTGGGGCAGGGTTTGAAAGTTTACCTTTTCTAAAATTGTATGCATGCCTTGAACAATAGCTTATATGGGTGCCTGAATACAGATGCTCGAAGATTTGTGTTTGGATCATCAATAGCTTATACGGTCTGTTTCCCTACTTCATGCACTTCCGTCTGCCATTATATCTGTGACGGTCTAGTATGCTTCTACACCATATACGTCCCGAGCGTCTGTGTCGTGGTGGTGAATCCCGCCACTAGGTGGCATCAAAGTTTACCTCTTGCCAGATTTCAACAGCTCTGCATCGACAGGGTTGCAAAAAAAAAATGTTTACCTCATGTCATAAGCTTGGATTCGGTAAAGACAAACTAAGGGATACATACAAGCCAGTTTTGTATATAATTCATCTGAACATGGCCTAGACAACGTTACTACTTGTGAAGTTTTCGACTTTAGCATTGACACTTAAGGTACATTCACCCTGCTTCTCCTTATCGAATAATTGTTCACTATGATCCTGTTAACTTAGATGGGTCCGTTTGTTGGTTAACTGAGTGTGAAGAAACCAAAGTATTATCTTTCGATCCTCACTCTGAAACTTTCCAAGTTATCTGTAAAGCTCCCTTTTCCCATGTACATGATCCTCACAGATTCAGCATGTGCATCCTCGATAACTGCTTGTGTGTATCCGAGACCGAGAGTAATGGGCCAAGATATATGGTTGTTAGATTCTTCATGGGGTAACATCAATACATGGAAGAAAATGTGTTCGATAGATCTCACTAAACCTCTTCGTTGGTGTAGAGGATGCCCACTCATAACGATAGCAGTTTTAGAGAAGAACAAGTTATTAATTCGTGGTCGTGATCGTATGCAACCACTGGTGATACATGATCTCCATACCAAATCTTATGAGTTACTATTCACAGCTAACATGGCCTTTGTTTCTGTCTGTCATTTCGAAAGTTTGTTTTCTGCTTTATCAAGCTAGTTTCACATCTTCTGCACTTTCATGTGACCTTGATCTTCTCTACTTTGTCTTCTTACAATATTCAGCCTTACTTTATAAGGTTTTCACATTCATAATAACGTGGAACTTGGATCTCTCAGATACTGTTACTATATAAAATACTCTGCTTCCTAATGCTTTAGTTTATATGATTTCTAACTATGAACATATCCCGTGTGTAACCTTTTTACCTGCATCGCTGCGATATCATATTATGTGAATCTTAGAATTAGTGTGTGGTTGCATGATGTTGACATTTTTTTCCAAGTGTTAGATGCAAGTACCAGCTTAATAGCCATATTATTCTTATCATGATCGCTTTTTTTTTTCTTGGTCAATCTTATAACGATCGCTTTGTTCTCAAGACTTGTAGCTCTTCACAAAGTACTTCTTTTTCCACGTTGCCCATACCTTTTGTATTAATCACACTACTTTGTCATATGACGTAGTAGAAGCATCCCTTCTACCAGGTATGAGAGGTGAATATATAGAAACTAGGTATTTTGCCCGCACTTGCGGGCATTATCCTCTTATGAATATTTATTAGTTAATGTTTCATTAATTTAAAAATCAGCATAATAAGTTGTTTTTTATGTTTTCAAAAAGTAAAAATCAAACATCAAATCTATACTATTATTTGCGAAGTGATTTTTCGCAACGGAGCTCTCACATTAAAAGTTGGAGTGGTTAATATCGATTATACCCTTAATGAATAAAATATATAAATTAGCCAAAAATAAAAAATAATTTAATACTTATTTGATTAGATAAATGATTTAAATTATAATAATGATAAGAATTATCCATAATCTAAATATATATTTAAAAGAAAAAGATAATTCTTATATATATTGTGTTGTTATCCGAAAAATATATTTAATTAAAAAAATTCAAAAAAAAACACATAAATAAGTATTCATAAAATAAAATTTTTAATTTTCTATAATTCAAAAGAGAAAATTGAAAAAAATATAATACAAAATTATTTATTAAAAGAATATAATCTATACTATTATTTGTGAAGTGATTTTTCTCAATGGAGCTCTCACGTTAAAAGTTAGTGTGGTTAATATCGTTTATACCCTTAATGAAAAAAGTATAAAATATCACAAAATAAAAAACGAAATTTAATTCTCTTAATTAGATAAGTGATTAAAATTAGTAATGATAATAATAATTATCCAAAATCAAAAAAAAATATATTTTAAAATAACAAAGATAATTCATCTATATATTCTGTTCTTATCTTAAAATATCTTTTAATATAAAAATTAATAAATACAAAAGAATTAAAAAAATTATTTGATTAGAGAAGTTATTAAAATTATTAATAATAAAAATAATCCAATATATAAAAAAGTATTTTAAGTAAAAAAGATAATTACTATATAATATATACATTGTGTTGTTATAAATTTAAATAATCAAAAAAATAAAAATATAAAAATTTGTAATCAAGTAAGAATTATAATTTTAAAAAATATTGAGTGATTTCTAAAATTTATTTATTTATTAATAACAAATATAATGTTCCAAATAAAACTTGAAAATATTTATAATACGTAATAAATTGAAAACAAAAAACATAAACAATAAGTTATCATTATAGTTTTTAATTAGTAATATATGTATTGATAAATAGTTATAAAATATTTACGCCCGCATGAGCGGGCAAAACACCTAGTAATTATCAATAACAAAACTCAAACATCACAAATATTTTAAAAAATATATTTCTATAACTATTTTCTTGATTTATATTTAATTATAATATTTATATCTTAATTTTAAATTTTATATCAGAAAAACATATTCTCAAGATAACAATATAATGCATAAGTTATTTATTTTCTAAAAATATAATATGAGAATTTTTTAACTATATAATAATTATATAAGATTATAAAAATTATGACAAATAATTAAAATTACCTAAAATTATTGAAAACTTAATGAATCAGCAAATTCACATATTAAATAATTTTTCTTGAGTGATGATTTATATTTAATTAATAATTTATAATTTTCTATTTTACTTTTAAATTGTATAATATAAAAATATATTTTCAGGATAACAACATAATACATAAGAATTACCATATTCTCTAAAATTATAATATGATTAGTGTAAATTTATTTCAATTATAGAATAACTACAACTTTTTATATCATAATTTTAAATTTCTAATAGAAAAATATATATTCAAGACAACAACTTAATATATAAGCAATATCTTATTTTCTAAGAATCTGATACTATTAATATAAAATTTGTTTCAAATAGATAATAAATTATATATAAAATTATATAAATTGATAAATTATTAAAATTACCTAAAATCATGGAAAATATGACAAATCAGCAAACATCAAATTCACTTCTTAAATAATATTATAGATTTTTTACATGTTAATTATAAATTTTATAATTAGAAAAATATTTTTTCAAGATAACAACATAATACATAAGAATTAAATTATTTTCTAAAATATCATATTATTAATATATAATCTATAATGAAAAAAATATAGAAATTCTGATAAATGATCAAAATTAGTTAGGATCATGGAGACAAATCAACAAATTCACTTTTCAAATAATTTTTTTTGATTATTTATATTTAATTAGGATTTTAATATAATTTTTATATCTTAATTTTAAGTTTTATAATAGGAAAATATATTTTCAACATAACAACATAATCCATAATGATTATCTTATTTTAGAAAATATTAAATTATTAATATAAATTTGTTTTAGTTATATTTAAATATTAAATTATTAATATAAATTTGTTTTAGATAAATATAATAGTGTTTATATCTTAATTTGAAATTTAAGTTTTATATATAAAAATATATTTCAAGATAACAACATAATTCACAAGAATTATCTTATTTACTAAAAATATGATATATTCATATAAATTCGTTTTATTTATAAATAAAATATATAAAAATATTGAAAAAATGATAAATAAACAAAATTACCTAAACTTATGGAGAACATGACAACTAAGCAAATTTACTTCTTAAATAATAGTATAGATAATAAGCTGAATGATTTATACTACCTTTTACCGTAAGCTGAACATATCTCTAACAAATAATATTTTTCTCATTTTACTTTAGTAGGTAGTGTATTTTCAGAATATTGTTATGGGAAGTTTACTAGAATGATGCAAATTTATTATAAATTTTTTAAAAATTACTAAAATATTTTTATGGTCTAAATTATCCTTTTTATAGTTGTAACAAATAGTGCGGCTTCACTCACATTCAGATACAATTATAGTTACCGAAGATGGCTCTCCAGCTACTGTTCCTTTCCGATGATACAATCGAAAGTGTAGCATGTGAGCCTCTTAGGTTCTTCAAGTTCCCTAGGAACTGTCACCGAATAACATACAACTCATTTCTTTTCATCAATGTCACCAGAATAAAAGCATAACCGGAAAGAGCTACTCAGTTTTGAATGATATGATCAATAGTGGTATTAACTTAAAGCTAGGATTCAAACTGAGACCTCTGAGACAAGCTAGATCTGGAAGCAAAAGTCAAGGATGGTTTTGAAAACACAAGCCAAGCCCAAGATACAGGGATATAAATAATTAAATCCAAACGTCTGAAGCAAAATTTCATATTGGTTTGGAAAAGTATGTTTATATCTTGATTTTCTACAAAAAAAAAAAAAAAATGTTTATATCTTGATTTCTTCTGAGGCAATCCATAACCTACAATCACTAATAACTAGAAAATGTGATATAACTTGGAGATAAAATGAGGAAGGGTTCATGGTAAATTTGCTTGTTTTAGATTTTAATCTAGTAGAATTACAAAATAACTAGGTAGTTTGCCCGCACTTACGGGCTTAATAATTTTACTAATATCTATAAATAAATATATAATCAATTTATGTAAATTATAATAAATTATTGTTCATAGACTCAAAATATTTAATCAAAAACTAAACATATTCTTTCTATATATAAAATTTTTCATCATCATAAAAATAATTTTCATTACACAACTTATATTTGAAAATACTCATAAACTTAAAATATTTAGTAATAAATTAATATCATTTTTACACATAACAAAAAAATGTATAAAAATTATCTTTAATAATGTTTTGGATAACACAATATAAATTATCTATACATAAATTCTTTGCGAATTGATTTTTCATAATTAACTATATTAACAAATAGAATTATTTTTCAACGTTAATAAAAACTTTATAACATAATATAAAAAAGTTCGATAAGGATAATTATCAAATTCATGACATTTCATTTTGTAATTTAGAATTCATTTTATATTAATAAATATAATTATTTTTCAAGGTTGATAAAGACTTTATCACATAATATAAAAAATTTAAAATAAGGATAATTATCAAATAAATAAAATTCGTTTTTTAATTTATAATTAATTATATATTAACCAATATAATTATTTTTCAAGGTTAATATAGACTTTATAACCCAATATAAAAGAGTTTTAGATAAAGATAAATCTAAAATAATTGAAATTCGTTTTTCTTAGATTTGATTTTTTTTTTTATAAATTTATTATATTAATTATTCTCAGTTATCTAAGATAATAACATACTAATCTAATTTTATTTTTTAAATTTCATTTTAAATGATAAAATTAGTTATATATAAAAAATTCATTAAGGGTAAAATAGATATTAACCGCGCTAACTTTTAACGTGAAAGCTCCGTTGCAAAAAATCACTTCGCAAATAATAGTATAGATATGAGTTACTCTAGTAATTAGTAAACAAAATGATTAGAGCCATTCTAAATAATTTCTCATAAATAAAGCTCAAAATTAATATGTAAAATTTGGAACCAAAATAGAAAATACCATAAGAAAATCATAAAGCGAAGACAGAGTTTTCATATGAAAAAAAAAACAAAACAGAAAATGAGACAATTTTTGAAAAAAAAAAAAAACTACCAACCGCTTCTTCTCGTCCTATTCCCAATCGAAAGAGCTCCAAAACTCGAAGACACATCTTCCAGCAAAGCATCATTCATAGCATCTCTCAGATTCTTCTCATCAGTAGCATCAAAGAAACATCCACGAGACCTTGACTCGCTTATCAGCTTCCCCCAAATCGAACCACTCAGAGCCAAAGTCGTCTCGTTCCCAACTGTTAAGAACTTTAGCAAGATCGATTTGAGCTAGATAGATAGATTTGAATAGTGACACAAGCAATTTAACGAGTTCCCGGCCCTCAAGCTCGGTACGTCTCGTGTGGGATCTCTTGCCCACAAACTTCACTAGAATCAAATAGAAGTTACAAGCACTAATGAATCTCTCTTTGCTTCTGTAGGATCTCAGGTGTTCAAGNCAAGATAGAACAGCAGCCAACAACAACAAGAAAAAACCGTAAGAAACCCTAGGAGCTATAACTAGTATTTATAAGCTCTGCTCCACCGTCTTGCATCTCACGTAAGTGATTGGGCCTTTGTGCACCCGAGCCCAATATCACTCTTCTTGTAATCCATCAGTTTGTGGCCCAGGTTTGGCCCAAGTCACTAAAGCTCACAATCTCCACTTTGACTTGATCCAAACCTTAATCGTGACAATTCATCACCGACTTCTCCTTCTCTCGCGATCTTCAGACAGCTTCTAGAGTCTTCATTTCTCGGCTTCTGTTGATCACTCCTAACCGAATTAATCAATAACCAGCTTCGTTCTCTGATTAACTCCCATCGGCCCTATGATCTTCTCCTCTGCGTTCTAGTGAAACTCTAAGCTTCACCTTCGGCGTGTGCTCAATTTTCATCAATCAACTTCTTCTCAGTCACAAGTGTAGATCTTGTTTCAAATCTCAGGTAAAATCGGTTCGATTACCTTCTAATACCTTCTGATTTTCACAACTGACTTTCTATCTTCCTGTTTCTTTCATGCATGAATTCAATCTTGAGTTCAAGCACCAAAAGATAGCTTCTCGTCTTCTACGCCTTCATATCATATCTGTCTGCAATTCCAATCGGTCCGGGTAAGACTCTTTTAATGTCTTGCCTTTTCGACATTCTTGCTTAGCTTCTGCTTCTGATCCTTCATGTTTTGAAATAAATCAGACTTCTCTCCTTTTGTAGCATGCATCAAGAGAATCTCGCACCCAAGCTAAAACTCCGGGACTGACCTTCAAGTTTCAATTGATAATCTGACAGGTAACACATCCTTTTTTTTTTCGTAAGTATCACCTGCCTTTCTTCATTTTGACTCCTTTGAGAATCTCGTAAACGTTATAGGTCCAACCTCCACTTACTTATTCTCTTTCTGGTATCGCTATACATTTCATCTACCAGGATAGCAAAACATAGAATGAACTGCTTCCGTTGTGTAGAATGACCATAGCGAATCCCTGAATCTCCTTGATTAGTCTTAGTACTTCACAAAGAATGAATACTTAACTAATTCACTTTCTTGTTCTCATGTATATGTTGCCTCTGATATGCTTACTGGTCCAGTTACAGCCGCAAAACCACCTGAGCTACTTCCACTGTCCACACTTCAAGGTAACCACATTCAGAACTAACTCTGTAATCATTCTGGTCTTGCCTTTCTGATCAACCCTATGATCTGACGATTTCTTCTTTATGTCCTTGTCTGCGAGGTCCTCAAACGTCAACAAAACTGAACCTGCAGGGACTATAATCTTCTTAGGCGATTTTCAGAAGCTCCAGGCATTCCCGGAACTTGTTTCCTGGTAAGTTCTTTGTCAGGAAATCTGCAGGATTCTTAGAAGTGTGTATCTTTTCAATAGTAACATCTCCTTTAGCAATTACATCTCGTATGAAGTGCAACCGAGTGTCTATATGCTTGGTCCTCTCATGGAATCCCCCATTTTTGGCCAAGTGTATAGCGCTCTGTGAATCACAAAATACCTTAACATTCTCTTGCTGAAATCCTAAATCACCACAAAATCCTTTCAACCATATAGCTTCCTTAACAGCCTCTGTTAAAGCCATGTATTCTGATTCTGTAGTTGATAAGGCAACTATATGTTGAAGGCCCGACCTCCAGCTTATAGTATTTCCTCCCACCTGAAACACATATCCAGTGACTGATCTTCTCTTATCCAGATCACTCGCATAATCAGCATCACAAAAGCCCTCCACTTTAAAGTTAGAGCTCTTAGTAAAATTTAAGCAAAAACTCGATGTTCCTGTAATGTACTTCATAATCCACTTCACCGCTTCCCAGTGAATTCTTCCTGGATTTCCCATATATCTGCTGACTAACCCCACTGCATATCCCAAATCAGGTCTTGATCCCACCATTGCATACATTAGAGAACCAACTGCGCTAGCATACGGAATTTCACTCATTAATTCTCTTTCTGTTCTTAGCTCTTCTTCATTAAGACTTCTCAGCTTATACTGAGCTCCAGTTGGTGTGACCACTGCCTTAGCTTCTGACATGTTAAACGTTCTTAGAACTTGTTCCAAATAATTTCTCTGACACAACTTAATCCAACCTTTATTTCTGTCTCGGATGATATCCATCCCAAGGATTCTACTTGCAGCTCCCAAGTCTTTCATCTCGAATCTGTTCTTCAAACTTTCTTTCAGCTCTCTGATCTTAGATAAATCCTTGGAAGCAATTAGCATATCATCAACATAGATAAGCAAGTAGACCATCTGTGAAATATCTAATCCTTTTATGTAGACACACGGGTCATATAAGCTTCTGCGGAAATCTTGTGTCTTCATAAATTCATCAAACTTCTTATTCCACTGTCTAGGGGACTGTTTTAGTCCGTACAAGGACTTCTTTAAGAGACACACTTTCTTTTCCTTCCCCTGCTTCACGAAACCCTCTGGCTGGCTCATGAAAATTTCTTCCTCCAACTCTCCATTTAAGAAGGCAGTCTTAACATCAAGCTGTTCAAGCTCAAAATCCTCGTTTGCTACCAATGAAAGCATGATTCTTATTGAAACATGTTTTACTACTGGTGCAAAAACCTCTGTATAATCAATACCTTCAACTTGTGAGAATCCTTGAGCAACAAGTCTGGCTTTAAACCTTGGTTCTTCAACCCCTGGTATTCCTTCTTTGAACTTAAACACCCACTTACATCCAATGATCTTCTTTTGTTCTGGTTTCTCTACGATCAGCCACGTACCCGTCTTGTCAAGAGAATTCATTTCTTCTTCCATAGCTTTCAGCCACTGCTTCCAATATTTAGACCTCTTAGCCTCATGAATCGTCTTTGGCTCATCAATATCTAGGTCTTCCGCTGCAGCTAAAGCATATGCGACCAAATCATAGTCATCAAACTTTGATGGTAACTTTATTTCTCTTCGCACCCTGTCCCTGGCCAAAACGTAGTTTTCCAAGTCAACCTGTTCTTCCTGAGTCGTTTGAGACTCATTTTCTTTAGTTTCAGAGTCTGATGTATCTTCAATATTGGAACTTGCTCCACTTTGAGCTGTATTCTCTACATTCACAGTACTTCCTGAAGGCCCTTGAATTAATTCTGGACTGAATGTAACTCGTTTAACCCTCTTTCCTGGAATTTCTTCATCTTGTTCCCCACTTTCTTGAGCCGTCTCCTTCAGGTCTTTGAACAGCTCATCTTCATTAAAGATCACGTTTCGACTTATTGTGCATCTTTCTTCTTCAGGCAACCAGACTCTAAACCCTTTTGTTCCTTGAGGAAAACCAACAAAGCTGCCTTTTACTGCTCTAGGACTTGTCTTGCTTTGTGTAATGTGTACATAGGCTGTACACCCGAACCTCCTTAGATTACTTAAGTCAGGCTTAACTCCAGACCAGATTTCTTCAGGCAATCTGAAATTTACTGAGGAATTTGGTGATCTATTGATCAAATATACTGCGGTTGATGCAGCCTCAGCCCAAAATCTCTCCTCCATTCCACTTTCAGACAACATACACCTAACCTTCTCCATAATAGTTCTATTCATTCTCTCGGATACACCATTTTGTTGTGGTGTATAGGTGCATGTCTTATGCCGCTTAATACCAGCTTCCTTGCATAGAGTGTCGAATTGTAAGTTGCAATACTCCAGCCCATTATCAGTCCTCAAGTACTTAATACTCTTCTTGGTCTGATTCTCAACACTTATTTTCCATTCTTTGAACCTCTGGAACGCTCCATCCTTAGTCTTCAAGAAAAAGATCCATACCTTCCGTGAATAGTCGTCAATGAAGGTAATGAAGTATTGACAGCCTGCTAGGCTGGGTGTAACCGATGGCGATCCCCACAAATCCGAGTGTATATACTCTAGTGTCTCCTTTGATGTGTGTTTCCCTTTTGGAAAGCTGAGTTTATGAGCTTTACCAAAAACACAATTTTCACAAAAGCTCAGAGTCTGAATATCCTTCTTCGTTAGGTATCCTTCTTTAACCAGAACGTCCATATTCTTCTGACTCATGTGACCAAGCCTAGAGTGCCATACCTTTGTCAAATCCGTCTCGAGCTTCGCTGTTATAGCTTCAGACTTAGTGACTATTCCTTCCAAGTAATACAATCCATCCTTGTATTTTCCAGCAAGCACCTCCTGATCTCCTTTATAAAACTGAATCCTTCCATCTTTTCCTTCGTAATGGCATCCAGCTCTATCCAAACAACCATATGAGATCAAATTTCGACTCATGGATGGCATATACCTAACTTCTGTGAGAATAACTGTTGTTCGATCCGGCTTCAGAATTTTTATTTTTCCCATGCCTTTAACATCACAATGTGTGTTGTTTCCCATTAATACTTTTCCACCTCTGAACTCTTCCAAGTCAAATAACAAGTCTTTGTTTGGAGTAATATGAAAGCTTGCTCCTGAGTCCAGCACCCATTCATCTTTAGCATGTTGAGTACTTGCTGTGAGTATTAAAGGTTCCTTGAATTCTGTAACAATATTAGCCGAGTCCTCCATCTTCTGACCCTGCCGATCTGGACAATCTCTCTTCCAGTGCCCGTCTTTACCGCATGCGAAACATCCTTTTTTCTTAAACTTCATCTGGGATTTTCCTCTACTCTTAGATCTGCCTTTAGCATAGCCACTGTTAGACCTCCTTTCAGACCTTCCTCTTTGTCCTACGAATAGGCCTTCAGATGCTGTCTTGGTCTTGTTCAACTGTCCTGCTTCTTTTAACTCCACTTCTTTAGAATATGCAGATTCAGTTACTTCTTCAACAGTGATAGTTTCTCTTCCCTTTCCATATTTCAGAGATTGAGCCATCTGCTCATATGCCTTAGGTAGACTGTTAAGCAAGAAGATTGCTTGATCTTCTTCTGAGATGTTTACCTGGACGCTTGCTAGATCTGAGACTAACTTTAAGAAAACATCCAAGTTCTCATCTAAGCTCTTGCTTTCCTCCATCTTGAAACTATAGAATTTCTGCTTCATATAGATTCGGTTAGGCAAGGATTTGGTTTGATAGTTTCTCTCCAAAGCCTTCCACATATCAAGAGCCGACTTTTCTTTCATTACTTTCCTAAGAATCTTATCCCCAAGGCTCATAGTTAACAAGCTTCTAACCCTCTTGTTCTTCTCCTCAGCCTTTGGATCTATCTTAGATTCCTTTTCATTATCCGTATCAACAGATTCATTCTCCTCATCTTCAGCCTTAGGTAAACCTGATGTAGACACCTCACCATCAGTTAGAACTGAGTCGAGTCCCATTAGTTCCAGCTGACAAAGGATCTTGTGCTTCCATAAGCCAAAATCTCCTCTACCATCAAATTTCTCAACTTCAAACTTTCCTTTCACCGGTTCCATATCTGACTTGTCTTTGAACTTGTTCTTCGTTTCAGGTAACAATTCAAGGGGCCTTCAGAACTCAAACCGTGCAATCCGGATCTCCTAACTCTTTGCAGAAGATAAGTATTAACCTTGACTCTCCTTCTAATTTGCTCTAACCAGCGCTCTGATACCACTTGTTAAGAACTTTAGCAAGATCGATTTGAGCTAGATAGATAGATTTGAATAGTGACACAAGCAATTTAACGAGTTCCCGGCCCTCAAGCTCGGTACGTCTCGTGTGGGATCTCTTGCCCACAAACTTCACTAGAATCAAATAGAAGTTACAAGCACTAATGAATCTCTCTTTGCTTCTGTAGGATCTCAGGTGTTCAAGNCAAGATAGAACAGCAGCCAACAACAACAAGAAAAAACCGTAAGAAACCCTAGGAGCTATAACTAGTATTTATAAGCTCTGCTCCACCGTCTTGCATCTCACGTAAGTGATTGGGCCTTTGTGCACCCGAGCCCAATATCACTCTTCTTGTAATCCATCAGTTTGTGGCCCAGGTTTGGCCCAAGTCACTAAAGCTCACACCAACTACCCACAAACAATGCCTTGCTCTTGTCAGTGCCACGTTGGCTCTCTGACGGTTACTAAGAAACCCCACTTTGCCGTTACCGTTGCTTCTAACGGTCGAGATGATGATAATGTCTTCTTCTCCTCCTTGGAAACCATCTACAGATCGGACATTCAGAGTCAAATGCTGACCTGATAAGGAACTGTACTTATCTCCGACTCTCTCTTGGATTGCTCGGACTTGTCCTTTGTAAGGTGAAATCACTCCAACATTCACCTTCATCCTTCTTTCACTTGAAACTGTTACGAGATCAAAGCATAGTAAGAATAAACAAAAATAAAACAGATTCATATATATTCATAATTACTAATCAACATACCTTTGAAGAGATTAGATATGATCTCAGCAATCACAGCAACTTCAACCATGTTCTTAGGGCTATGTCCATCACCGAACTCTTCTTTTCCACGACCAACGTTGATAAAAGAAAAGGAACCAAACATGTTCCCTTGAAGAAACCTCTTCTGATAAATGCTTTCTTTAACAACATCAGCATCTGTGATCCTCCCATCGTAGAACTCCTTGTTTGGGAAACGGCTAATAGAAGGATGCATACGGTACTGAATGTCAAGCAAGTGCTTGTTGTGACCAAGCAGAACCAACCTCTCAAACAAGCTTCTTCCGAACTTGGCCCTCTCGCATTCCTCGTTATGAACCATTGCAGGCAACTGATACTCATCTCCTATTAGAACAGCGTGACGCAAACCAGGAATCTGCAGCGCAGCAACTGATTCACATTCTTTAAGCTGAGCCGCTTCATCAACCACTAGAAGCTCTATATTTCCTGTTCTTATTGCATTCAGTTCAGCAGCACCTGAGGCTGTGCAGAAGATTATATCCGCGTTTTGTAGACAAAATTTCTTGATATCTTCAGTTTCCAACATGTCTGGAATCTCCTCAAAACGTTTTGGTAGCAAACCTAGAGCCTTAAGGCAATCAGCAGTGATGATTCTCTTGAAGCAGTCCAGTTTAAAGCTTCCTTTCTTGAGATCATCATCTCTAGAAGCATTCTCCGTCAAGAAGTATCTGACACGTTGAAGCGCTTTACAAGCTGCCAACATTTTCATGACAAATTCTGGTGGAATGAAACGCTTTGGCAGATGAGTGTACAGATCAACCATATCCGTCTCAAGCTCTTTGCTTAACCCATTAAAAACCTCTCTCACAAACTCTCCATAAGTAAACTCTATCTCTTCTTCCTCCTCAAATTGATCTACATAGTCATTGTAAAGAGACTCTGTGTTCCCAAGAAAATGTATCAGCGTCTCTAATCTCTGGTCCCATCCAGAAGATGATGGCGAGAACAGGTGACCAAGTTTACCAATGCGCTCATCAAGAAACACATTGAGAAGATCATCCTTCTTGTCTATTCCCATTCTCTTTCGGTTTCCAGATAACGCAATACTACCCAGCCCGTAAGTAGCAACTTCTGATGAGCAGTTTTCCTTAAACAAAGCCAATAGTCTCTGTGTTACTTCTACAATAGCTGTGTTTGTAGGAGCACACACAACTGTTTTGCACCGCAGCTTGAGAAGGGCAAAGAGAAGAGTCGCAACTGTCTTTGTTTTTCCTGTACCAGGAGGCCCCCATATCAGTTTGATACTGTTCATGTGACTACAGTTACTTGTCTTGAGGCAGCTGAATATTGCAGCTTCTTGGGAAGTGTTCAATTTCGTTGACCGGATTATATCCAAAACACGGGCAGAAACGTCATTGTCATTACCAAAACAAACACACTGTTCTGTAGCCTGTAACACAAATAAATATATAAAAAACTTATCACTCAATTGAAGCATAAAATAAACCACTGTTTTAGAGAGAAAAAAAAAGTACATTAATCTTTATTTTTGAAACACAAAGTCCATTAATCTATAAGCAGAAATAAAGCACTTCAAATTGTTTTAAAACACATCCTAATCAGGTTAACTATGCCATATCAACATTATAGTGATATATATATATATATATTAGAGATAATCTATAATCTTAGTGATTTATTAAGGTTATTATCCCTAGTTTGAAGTCTCTTATACTAGACCTATAAAAGCTATAAACATAAATCTATAAAATCTACACATAAATTTTACAGAAGATTGTTTCTTCAAACGTACCTGAGCTTTTCCCTGAAGCACACTCTGGATTAGTGTCGAGTTAGCAGCTTCATTGTGCAAAGCATTCCAAATTCTTGTGTTTGTTGTTAAAGTCGTGAGGGAAACACCAAAACGAATTGAATGTATCTCAACAGGAGATATCGATCTAGAAGAATGCACAGAGATGATAAGATCACCGTCCATCTTGAATACGTAAGCAAGATGTAAAGGATTCAAGTCATCAATTCTTCTTGGCCTTTCTTTTGTCAGAGCAATAAGATCTCCACATTTTGGCTCGTACTTGGCACCAAAATTATCTGCAGGGGCTAATGTTATATCGTAGAGCAATGAGTTCGATGAACTGGATTCCCTTGTCCTTCTCTCCATAGAACGTACGAAAAACACAGGAGCTCTAGATAAAGATTTGAAGCTCGAGAACAACTCGGTTCGAGTTTCTTCGAGTAGGTGAGGAACGAAACACTGTTTGTATTCATCGACAGTTCTAAACCTGTCTGGTATTGTCTTTCTCTGTTTGAAAATTACACCACTGATGAGGAACATGATATAAAAGTAACAAAGATAAAAGACACTGAAGAAAGGGTGGAAAGAGATCAAAAACCTGATGCTTGAAGAGATCTCTGTTGAGAATGTCTTTGATAGACCAAGAAAATACTCTATCGAACAGAGCTGATTTCTCCTTTTTCTCCATGACCCTTCGTCTTTCTATAAGATTGCTCATCAGCAACTTGTCATTTATAGAGAGGAAGAAAATAAATCTGGTGTAGCTCTCACTATCACTTCGGTCTAATTTAAAAGAAAGCGGAAGGCCAATGGTCCTAAGACTTTGGAAATGATATCTTCCAACAGTTTTCAAGAAAATCTTGTTAATGAGTTTCAATATTCTTCTTTTAATTTAATTAAATTTAACTATGAAGTAATCAATGAACCTAATATATTCGCATGCTTATAGTCGACTTATAGTTTTAGGTAGGGGTCCTAAAGACGTTTCAATATTCTTCTTGGGTTTTCCACTCTTATATAAGTATATCCTCTGTATTCAAATAAAGATTGATCAGAAAATAAGAGAAGCATTTTCATTATGATGGCGCTAAAAAAAACATTTACGAACGTCGAAAGCTAGTTTAGGCGAAGTTATAGCTGTTAATTGCTCTCAATGTCCATGGGTTAGCCCATTCCAATTTGTTATAGACATGTTATGGTCACGCTCAGTTAAAAAGCACTCTTTTTGTTTTTGATCAAAAAACACTCTAAATGAGCTGAAAACCAATTGGGTAAAAATTCTTGTAAACATGGAAATATAGGAAAATATAGGAAAACAAAATTAAACAAGATTTCTCTTTCAGATACGTTAAGCGATGGAAATCTTTAACCACTGACTTCTAACCCAAGCACCTCTTTACCCAATGTTTATTTTCTCTTTTTACCCAAAAAAACCTGCAAACCAAAAGCTTTTTTCAAATTCTTACCATTCTAATCTTTATCCGGAGGGTTCTTGGGTGGATTTCGCCAGAAATTATGCCATGACGGTGGCTTCCGACGCCCCTATCTTCCTTAGCAAGGTGATAGACGGGCCTTTACTCCCCTAGTGTCTCTCTCGGTGGCGCCTTCAAGTTCTTTCCCGTTTTTACCTGTTTCAAAAAGAGCTCACCATCAACAACCAACAATGACCCTTATCTCCATGCACAAGACCTGGGAAGCTGTTGGTTATCAGACAAAGAATGGACTACGTTTTTGCAGATAACATACACTCATTTGCAATGTTTTGGTTTCTGTTATAAAATTAAGTTCCATTTCTTTCTTTTCTGTCTTCAACTTCAACTCTACGCTTTTGTAAGGTCCCAACTCCTACAAAGGAAGGCGGGTTCCTGCAACGGCCCTCTAGTATCATCCACAGATCTCTCACCGCCCTTCAAACCTGTTAAAGGTTAACTCTTGTTTCTAAGTCATGACAACAATTAACACCAACAAAACTCAAAGTTCAAACCAGTAACAAGAAGAAGAGGATGATGACCTGGTTATCTAACCTAATGTTGACAACTCTGAGCTTATAGCGCTGTTTAAGCTCAGTCTCGTTGGGAGACTTTTTAACTGTGACTGAAGGAATGTCGAAGCGCTAATCTCACTCCTCCCACGACAAACATTTGGGATGTGGAGGGGAGAGTTCGACTTCGAGTCCGAAGAGGATCTGCCAAAAGGTCCTAAACAAGAGACCTTGCCATTTTAATAAATGGTCCTTCTCGCTGGAAAGATGGGCTCCTCATGTTGGGGACACCTTCCCGAATACAATGACCTTCTGGATTTGTGCTATAGGCATTCCCACCCACTTCTAGCGTGAGCCTATCTTTCGAACTCTAGGAGATAGACTAGGTTCTGTTGGTCTCATTGAAGCGAAAACAACAAAGTTTCAGGTTCAAATCAATGTTGATTTACCTTTGAAGTTTGCTTTGAGAGCTCAAATCCCATCTGGGGAAATTGTTCCAGTGAAACTGGAGTATGTCAATTCCGATGGTGTCTTCACTGTCGACATATCTCCCATGAAGCAGATACATGTCCGGAACTTTCTGAAGAGCAAAGAAGAATATTTAAAAAGTCAAGAGAAGTTGATAGAGACCAAGAGAAGCCAGTGAGAAAGAACATTCCTCGGAATGACGAACCTTCATGGCGCCCTGCTACTACTACGGAGAAGGTATGAGCTCACCAAGACAAACATAAAATGGTTGATTCTCACAGGGACAACAGGGACAGTGTGTGGAAACGCATGGAACCCCGGTTTAAGCCCCGTGATGGACACCATCCTGAGTCTCGTCTTGAACACTATCCTAGAGATAGAGATAACGATGAGCAGAATAAGTCATCATATGATAAGAAAAGTCAAGAGTATGGAGCTTATAACAAGCGACGATATGAAGACTCCTATAACTCCAGCAAGCAAAGAGAAAAGGAAAAACGCTCAGAGAGGAAAGCTGACCTATCCCGTACAAGGGGTGAGAATGCTCACCAATCTGGAAGCAACCAAGTCATGCCTTTGAAAGAGCATAACTTGGACCGTGTTCTTGAGCCCCCTAGGATCACCTCCAAGCACATAGACACGAATGTGTCTGAAGAAGGAGCTCGCTACATCTCGCTTTCTCCTGAGAACATAAGGGAAAGACCACAAAAAAGCTCATCTAAGGAATTAAAGCTGAAAGGAAAAGTTACAGACTTGGAAGACTCATCAGATGCAGGAAGCTCAGCAAAGAAGAGTCTTAAATTCGATGACGGAAACATTACCTCCTCAAGACGCGACTTGCCTCCACCTCTCCTGATTCACGACACAAAAATCAATAAAAATTAGTATGATCAAACGGTGGAAGAAGAGGAATCACGAGATCGGAGTACTCGTAGAACTGCTGATAAAACTCTGGAAGATCAGATTACAGAGGTGGAAGACCCAGAGGCTCAGAAAATTTTGGAGGATGAAGATTGGGAGGAAGATGGAGATGAAGAGAATTTCAATGAAGACGACCTGATGGATGAGGATGATTTGTTGTTGGAAGAGGAGGCTTTTGAAGAGGAGGCCCTTGACCTGGAACCCCTGAAGGCAAAGGCTTCGACGATACCCCTAGCTGGTGGAAGGGTAGCCCAGAGATCGCGACCACAAATAATGGGGGGAGCTCGAAATCAGGAAACCAGGGAGTTAAAGCTCATCCCCTCCGTACGCCGCCGATAAACGTTGGGACTTCATCGACGTCGAAGAAGAAGGGCACTCCAAGCCCAATTGCTGCAGGCCTCTCCCTAAAGAAAAGAAATCTCCTACTGGGCCGGGCTTCACCAAAATCATCATCTTCAACAAAAGTTCCTAATGGGCCAAATCATAGTCTTGCACCCTCTTTGGGCCGGGTTTCTCCTCCTGATCCAGAAAAAAACATCAAAAGAAGCCTTAAAAAGCCAAAACAAATCAGCAAAGGTGGGATCTAACAAGCCACCAAAAATTCCAAGATGAATACAATTGCGTGGAATTGTTAAGGGGCGAGTGCTGGCTTGACGAGGGAACATCTTAACGAATTGTACTATTGTTTTTTACCTAAGTTTTTATTTCTCTTAGAGACCAAAAACAATCAGGATTTTTTTGCAAGATGTGCAAGTCCCTTTTGGATATGACCATGTTTGTACCGTGGACCCGGTTGGTCGAGGCGGAGGTCTAGCTTTGTTTTATATGGATGATCCCTCAGTTTGTATTTTATATGCAGACGAACATATGATCGATATTGAAACTAGGTTTGAAGGACATCCGATTTTTATGAATTTTGTGTATGGCGACCCTGATGTTAGATATCGAGACTTGGTTTGGGAACGCTTATCACGCATTAGTATGACTCGAAGTGGAGCATGGTTCATGATTGGTGATTTAATGAGCTCACAGAAAACCATGAGAAGAGGAGAGGAAGACGTCGCTTAGAAAGTTCTTTCCTGCCCTTCTGGATCATGCTAGAAACTGTGGAATACTCGACTTCCCATATAAAGGAAACTCTTTCTCATGGGTGGGAAAGATGAAAAATGGGAAAGTCAAATGTAAACTGGACAGAGCAGTGGCAAATGAGGAATGGCACGCCCGATTCTATCATAGTGTCGTGGAATACCTACAACTATGGGGGTCGGACCATCGACCAGTCCTTACGAGAATTCAATCCATCATCCAAAAAACCAAGAAGAACTTCAGATTTGATAAACGGTGGATAGGGAAACCCAGCTTTAAGGAATCGGTAACCTCAGGGTGGGGACAATTTGATGAAATGCCAATCCGGAATTTTCATCAAAAAGTTACCTCATGCCAGAATAAGATTAGTACCTGGAAAAATAATAACCCGACAAACTCTGCTGTAGTGATTGAAGAGCTAAAAAATAAAATTGACGTGGCTCAAGATGATGACAACGTCACTACCGAAGAGCTGGAAGCTTTAAGGAGACAGTTGATCCTGGCGTTTAAAGAAGAGAATACTTTTTGGAAACAAAAAAGTAGAGATCAATGGCACAAACATGGGGACAGAAACACGAAATTCCACCATGCCACCACGAAACAACGCAGAGCTCATAATCGAATCATAAGCATTAAGGATAAACATGGGAGGCTGGTAGAGAGTGAAATCGAAGTGGGAGAGTGGCTATTCAATACTTTCGCGACCTCTTCTCTACCTCCCTCCGTTATATTTCGGAAAAAGTTTCTCACACGGACAATAGGTTACTCTTGGAGAAACCGTCGGAACAGGAAATAAAAAGCCCTTTTTGAGATAAACCCGGACAAAGCGCCAGGACCGGATGGCATGACGAGTAAGCTTTTCCAGAAGTTCTAGAGTGAGATGAGGCAGGATATTATTCGACTTGTACAAATTTTTTTTTGTGACCGGAAGATTTGACCCACTACTAAACCAGACAAAAATTTGCCTTATTCCGAAGAAGAAGAAACCTCGGGACATGTCTGGGTTCAGACCGGTTAGTCTCTGCAATGTTAGCTATAAGATTATATCTAAGCTATTATGTAAGAGACTTAAGAGGCTGATTCCACGACTGATTTCAAAAACACAATCTGCTTTTGTGGCAAAACGACTGATTATAGACAACATCCTGATAGCACAAGAGAACTTCCATGCTCTAAGAACCAAACAGAGATGTAGACTCAATTTTATGGCCATTAAAACGGATATGAGTAAAGCCTATGATAGAGTGGAATGGAGTTTCCTGGCAACTTTGATGCTGAAGATGGGCTTTGATGCACGACTGGTTGACCTCATTATGTGGTGTGTCACGTCAGTCTCGTATCAAGTCTTAGTCAATGGACAACCGAGAGGGTGGATCTTACCAAGGAGGGGCATGAGACAAGGAGACCTCTTATCCCCCTTTTTATTCATCTTGTGCACGGAGGCTTTGATGTTGCTTCTAAATGGAGCAGAAGCAGAGAGAAAGATAGTAGGCCTCCGTGTGGCTCAGGCGAGTCCAAGGACCTCCCATCTTCTCTTCGCAGATGATAGTCTTTTATTTTGTAACGCTGAAGTAAGCCAATGCAAAGAGATCATGGACCTTATTGACGTTTATGGAAAAGCATCGGAACAAAAATTAAATGCGGCAAAATCCTCGATGTTTTTTGGAATCGGGTGGATTACCTTCGAAAACAAGAGATTTAAGAGGTTTTGGGTTTCTCGACTGAAGGAGGCATGGGAATGTACCTTGGATTACCCGAACATATATGTGGATCGAAAACAAAAGTTTTCTCTTATGTACAAGACCAGATGAATGGGCGAGTGAATAACTGGTCATCGAGACTACTGTCTAAGGGGGAAAAGAAGTTCAGATTAAAGTTGTGGCTCAAGCAGTCCCGACATATCCAATGTTGTGTTATTTGATTCCACAAGGAATCACTGATAAACTAAGGAGCACGACTTCAAATTTTTGGTGGAGCTCGAAACATCACAGCAGAGATTTACATTGGATAGCATGGGACGAGATCTGTATCCCTAAGAATTTAGGGGGAATAGGTTTCTGTGATCTCCATGATTTCAACTTAGCACTTCTTGCAAAACAATTGTGGCGTTTGATACACTACCAAACTCTTTACTAGCACCCGTCCTAAAAGGAAGGTACTACAAGCATACCTCTCCTTTGGAAGATCGCTGGACATACTCACCTTCATATGGTTGGCGTAGTATTATGGAAGCAAAGCCCTTACTTATCTTGGGGCTACAAAGGAGAATTGGAACGGGACGAGATACAAAGGTGTGAAGCGACCATTGGGTCCCCAATTAGCTACCCTACAACACGAGCATTAAGATCAATCCTATTGATGAATACCACAACTTAACAATTCTATATTTGGGGCTAATCTCTCATAACCTATTTAAACCCTAAATCTAAAATAGAACTACTCAGACATAGAAAAGAAATTCATAATAACAATAAGATAAGAAAACTGCATAGATATAATAATGGAGTGCAAAGCTAATTATACTTAGGTTAAAATTCGTTGGGGGTAATATTATAATTTGGTAAAGACTTAGAATTCAAATCGTCTGGACCAAAATTGTGTCTTTGCGTTTTATACCCATCGATCGATGTCAAGAGGCGTGCATCAATCAATCATGATCTCTAAATGTTAACCTCTCGGCCTGCTTGATAGTCAGCTCGGTTGAAACTCCTCTTGTTTCCAAAATCATCACATTCTTTCAAATCACTCATGAACCTATAAATATGCTATATAGACTCTAAAACAAAATAATTAGATCATAAAATACTTATATGCCATATCTGAATATGGGTAAAATCCATGGGATATCAACTCCTCAGACTTACCATTTTGCTTGTCCTCAAGCAAAACAAACAAACAGTCTCTCTGAAAAAGGAAGACTTGGCTAAGACTCAATGTTTTAGCTTTCCTAAGTATTTTCTAGTTTCTAAGTATTCTCTATTTTCACATTTCCTATATGTAAAGGCACTTGTAGGATTTGAATAAACCACTTTTGATATTTTCTGAATAAAACTGAGTGTTAGACTCTTGCATTCATATGTGAGCATTGTTTAGATTGCTGGTATGTTGCATCGACAGTGACGTCTCTTACCCATGGCAACATATGCATTTTCAATGGGTCCATGGGTCTATTTTTCTTCAAGGTCTATTTCAATATGTTAAATAATAAAAAAAGGTCCATAAATTTTTTTGTGTTGTTTTTCTATTTGTTTCAGATCTAGAGCTCAAATTAAAAGAAATGCACTAAAGAAACATATAGAGAGTATTTTTATAAAAAGGTCTATATTCCGTGTTTTGCCGAGGGTTATTATAATGGTTAAGATGACATTGTGCATCGATCAGTAGAACTTGGTTGAATCTAGTGTGTCAAATTTGTGGGAAGCCATTATAGAGTTTTAGGAGTCCATAATCTATTTAAAGGGAACCTTTCAATCCATCTCAAACTCAACCAAAGTGTTAATAACCTTTGGTCAACCCATAGCAAAGTACATTCCGTAAGGAATGAGTTATATCATGTGGTATCTAAGCACACTTGTTTACTATGTTATGTAAACTAGAGATTGTTCTGGGCTACGCCCGAGTTATTTGGCAATTATCTTTGTATTTGATAAATAATGCAAATATGCATTATGACTATGTTATATAAAATATAAATCATATATCAGATTTGTAATGATTAACACTCAAAAATCTTATCTTTTAATATCTAAGAATATATATAGGATGCTGAGCAAAGATGTGAGATTAATAGAGTTAAAAGCTATAGTAATGGTCCTAGGATTCTTTTATCTTACATGTTTGTGTAATGTTTGTTAGCTGAAATTAGAAGAGCGACGCAGAGACAAAGGTCTTCATAGAGGAGGAACTTGAGCGGTAAAAGAAAAAAGATGTCAAGGTTTGACTTTTTTGTTCGTTTCTAATGGTTAGAAACTTAGAACCACCATGGTTATGTTGTTCTACCAAATTGTTTTGATCCAAGTTTTGTGAGTTTATTTTTGGAGTTTAAACATGAAGATCTTGAAGATTTTTTCAAACATGCATTTTGGATGCATGGGAAAGCAGCGTGCAGGAAGAACCGCTTCTTCCTTTCTACTTGCCATAAATGATGATGATGTTACACCAGATCCTAAAGAGGAAGATGATGTCTCTTATTGCCCATTTTGTCATTTAGAGGTTTGCTTCTAATAAGAACCACTTTTGTTATGAAAATTAGGTATTCTTTATGCTTTTTTTTTGTGTGTGTGTTTTAGATTCCGTTTAACGCAGTAGTAAGCATTAAAGTATTGATTACCATTTCAGAATACTTACGTGGATAACATAAGAAGCTTAATTTATCTTTCAATATGTAGGAAATAATTTAAAATATATATTTTTCTTTATTTATTGGTGAATAAAATGAAATGAAAATAGTTTTCTAATTAGAGTAAAGTTTACTCTTATCTGATACATGCTAGTCACACTGATATAAGAGCAGTATTACAGTTAAACCCCTATTTGGGTATCTGAAAAAGAAAAATAATAGTATTTAATAATTTTTGTCCAAATAATTAGATTGTCTTTATATTGAGTGATTTACACCTTAAGACAGTTTTTGACATTTTGTTACAGTATCGGACAGTTTGTGCGATAGAGGTAGTTTCTAGAGTCAAAAAGACAAAATAGTCCTCAACTAACGACTTTCTTCCTTTTTCTTTTCCTTGGTCGAAAACGTTTTTCTTCATTTCATATTTTCACGTGGGGTGAAAAGAAAATACAAACTTGTTTTTAAATTATTAATTGAATGTAAAAATGTATATCAGTTAGATATTTTTCTTTTTACAGCTAGATATTTGATTTAGGGTTATACGTAAGAATTGATTTCTGTTTTTTTAGTTTTAACAAAAATCATATTTTCTGTAAAACTTGTCTAATCATAATTTCTGTTCACAAACCACAAATTACTAATAAAGTTATATTTTTGTAGTAAAACCACAAACTTTATCTTGCAGCAATAAAATTACATTTTCTCATAAAAACGTATGTATTTCACGTAAAACTTGCATGATCACATTTCCCCTACATAAACCACCAGTAAAATTACATTTCACATTGTATGTATGTACACTGATTCACAAAAAAAAAAATTGTACATTGATTCACAAAAAAATAATATACACTAATTCACACATATCTATATGTACATTGAATCAAATGTATATACATGTATACTTTACCAAAATATAACATTACTAGCTAAACAAATACAAATTTGTTGAACAATGTTTCAATATGTATAAGGTCAAACACATTCATGTATCATATATTTCAGTGTTTCACTATCCACGTATATGTTAGACCATAAATATAATCACATATACACAGAGTATACAAATAATCATACGTACACAATAGAACAGTTCATACGTATATACATTGATTCACACGTATCCATATGTACACTGATTCAAATGTATCCACCTGTACACTGATACATAAATATCCACATGTACACTATACCAAAATATAGCATACTAACTAGACAATACAAATTTACTGAACAATATTTCAACATGTATAAAGTCAAACATTCATGTATATATTTTAGTGTTTCATTATCCATGTATATGCTAGACAATAATTATAATCACATATACATAGAGTATACAAATAACCATATATACACAGTAGAACAGTTCATACATATACATTGATTCACACGTATCTATATGTACCACCGATTCAAATGTATCCACATGTACACTGATACATAAATATCCACATGTACACTTTACCAAAATATAACATTACTAGCTAAACAAATACAAATTTGTTGAACAATGTTTCAATATGTATAAGGTCAAACACATTCATGTAATCATATATTTCAATGTTTCACTATCCACGTATATGCTAGACCATAAACATAATAACATATACAAAGAGTATACAAATAACCATATGTACACAATAGAACAGTTCATACATATATACATTGATGCACATGTATCCATATGTACAATGATTCAAATGTATCTATATATACATTGATACATAAATATCCACATGTACACTTTACCAAAATATATCATTACTAACTAGACAATACAAATATACTGAACAATGTTTCAACATGTATAAGGTCAACACATTCATGTATATATTTCATTGTTTCACTATCCATGTATATGCTAGACCATAATTATAATCACATATACATAGAGTATACAAATAACCATATGTACACAGTAGAACAGTTCATACATATACATTGATTCACACGTATCCATATGTACACTGATTCAAATGTATCCACATGTACACTGATACATAAATATCCACATGTACATTTTACCAAAATATAACATTACTAGCTAGACAAATACAAACTTATTGAACAATGTTTCAACATGTATAAGGTCAAACACATTCATGTAGTTATATATTTCAGTGTTTCACTATCTACGTATATGCTAAACCATAAATAATATCACATATACACAGAGTATATAAATAACTATATGTACACAATAGATCAGTTCATAAAATATCTACATAAATACTATATATGTACAAATTTCCAACTATACATCTACAAGTTCAATATTTATTCAAATCTTGTCCTTACTAGTTTTTAAAATTTTATTTTCATCTTATTCCCTAAAAAAGGAATGTTTTATAAATCAAAATGAGAAAAATCTGTTAAATAAACATAACAAAGCTAAACACATGTGAAACAATTTTCAGAATCATGAATAATAAAGAGGAGATAACCAAATGGTGGAGGGAGTCATAGTTGGATGAACTTAGGCCACATATATATGTACCTAGCAAGACATCAACGATTGATATATGTCGAAGAAAGACTCAATCAGGCGACCTGGACCCGGGTTAACCGAGTCTTAACTCGGATCCGGAGTCTTAACTCAGTGGCCTTGAAACTCAAACCGTCAACTACACCTTTTCTCTGCCTTTTTCCCGCTCCGCTACTCTGTGAATCCTCCACTTCTCTGCTCGGAGTTCCTCTTCTCCATTAACTCACATACTTAACAAGCTCAACGTTTCTTCATGGTAGTGTATTGCCATAAGGAGCCCCTTTACACATCACCTTTTCTAAAGAACAAGAAAGGCACAAGGGGAAGTGGAGCATACGAGCCGTAGAAACTGACCAGTGAGGATGAAGACAATTTTGCTGCCTCGGATTGGATTTGGGTTTGTTGAGGCGGAGTAAGGAAAAGATGGTCAAGCATTGATGGAGATGCAGCTGGAATCAAGTGAGATGTTGTTGGATAAGGGGCATGAGAGAGTGGATAGAAGAGATTTAAGAAAAAACGATGTACAATAAATTTTTCGTAATACTGTAAATCAATCAAAATTTCCAAATTTCAGAATAGAGATGAAGAAGAAGAAGCGACCGTAACCACATAAATTTAGAGAAAAAAGATAATGTTTGATTTTAATTTGTAGTTTAGTGTGAAAAGAAAAACACAAGGGTATTGTTGGTTTTTGTACAAGTTAAAGAAAGAAAAGTTGCGTTGGAAAAAGAGAAAAGTGTGCGACTAGTTGAAACTGTCCCAGAGTGTTATTTATAAGTGTAAAACTGCCCTATAATGTAATATTTTCCTTTATATTTCTAAAATATGTGTAATAGAAAAACACCACTTCGTATTTGAATATTAGATATGGTTCTTAAAGTTCTCCGCAGCAGACCGATTTTTTTACTTTCTCTTTCATATTTTTAGTTTTTAAAACATCTATAATGATTATATATTTTGTGAGAGCTCCTTGTTGGAACAGCTCCAATAAGATAGGTTGGAGTATATGATTTTATCCTTGGTCTTGTTTTTAACATTAGAGAAGTATTAATACAAATTTACCCTTTTACGGAAAATTTATTTAAATATCAATGTCATTGAAGAAATAAATATGTCTATCTTTATGCTTTTCTTGTCCTTACAAAATTAAATGTATAACAAATTCAACATATTTTATAATTAACTAAGGTAAACCCGCCCTACGGACGGACAGATAAATAAATTAATAATAATTTTATTTTAATTATTTAATTTATGTTTATTTTAAAGTAGTATCAATGTACTTAATTCTTTTACAACAATTTTGACTATTTATTTTATTATTATTAAAAATTAAAATATAATATTTTCTTTTTTTTTCTCAATATTTATTTTAATTGAACTATACCTATTTGGGATCTTGTTTGATGTATTCTTTCGTTAATCCTACGTGAAGATATCTTTTATGTGTGTTACTGTCCTATTTGTTTAAAAATGTTCTAGGTTATTGGGTTATGTAGTGGTAGGACAAAGTAAGGTGATATGTGGAGTTTGAGTGAATATATTATTAAGAAAGGTTATATTTGTTTTCCCATCTTCATAACGAACTAAAATAACATTTTGTTGTGGTGGAAAAAGAGAGTTGTGAGAAATTTTATTAATTATGATAATGAAAATAGAGTTATGAGAACATTAGATTACATCGTTTGCTTATATAATAAAAATGAATTTGGCAAGGCCAATTTTTTTTATAAAAAATTGAATTTGGTCATTTGTTTCTAATTATAGCATATTTGCTTCTAATAATAGCATGTGTGCCTCCGATTATGTATTGTATATCGGTAATATTCGAGCCTAGCAACACTAATTCCATGGATTGATCCATTATTGATCTTTATATTTCCTTCCAGCAAGTTGCCGCCATGGTTTTGTCTAACTTTTATCTAAATATTTTGATCTCTGTTTCTCTTCTATGTAAAATTATTATATCGGAAAAGTAAACGATGTTGTGATACAAACTTTCAGCTGTATTATAACCTGAAATTTTTTAATTTAGTTTCACTTTTTTATACATCAATTTTGGGATGCTTTAAAAATAAAGAATATTCTATTTTTCATAAATAATACATTAGTCTATTACATACTATTATTTTGCAAACAAAATCATCTTTTCATGACATTTTTGAAAGGAAATAGTTTTCAAATATATGAATATATCTATTTTGTTAACTTCTTGCATAAGAATACTTTCAAATATTTTAGATAAGAGTACCTTGAAACCTCTTTGTATTAAATTTAAGTGAGGTTTATCAATAATATTAAGTACGTAATTTATTTGTAAATATTTGGTTGACTGTGATTTTATAAATGCAAAACAGTTTTTGATGAAACCTTAGAAATTAATGATTAATTATTTATAAAATATGATGATATATTTAATTTTAAATTTACATATTAGAAAGTGAATAGTAGTGACATAAGGGAGATTTTCACTTACTTCACTTGCCTACGTACTTTACAAACTACAATCAGTTAGAAGGATACCAAAAGATTGAAGATGATCCTTCAAGAAGCATTTAGAAGCAAAGGAAGATAGTAACAGACTGATGGAAACGAACTGAGATTGTAAGCAGAAGTTGAAGTTGAAAATGGTCAACATAGTACACTTGATTTCCATCATGCAACTATTTAAAAGTTTGCAGATTGAAAGCAAGACTACAGAAGAAAGAATCAGCATCTTTCCATCAAATTTATTTTCTTTTTAACTACTTTTGGCAAGGATCTAACGATATAGGTTAGCTTAAAACCAGACGTTTCATTCTTATAATATTGATTTCCATCACTGTGAAGAGTTACTCATCTTCACCCCAGTTTTAGAAGTGAGAACATTACCTTAAATAGTTTAGCATTCATCGAATCTATCACTAAAACATATCAAGTTATATATATACATATGTTTCTGCATGTTCATAGCTAGCCATACCTCCCATTACCACCACTCCATCCAATCCTAGCCTCACTCAGATCATAGACACTGCATGTTATATTCTTCGTCTTGAACAAAATAAAGATTCTCTTGCGGTTGCTGCACAATGAATAGTTATTACCATTATTGTGACTGTTGTTCTAGAAATAAGAAGGCTTGGCAAAACACAGACATAAATACTACCATGAAAGGAAGTTCACTCCAACAAAAACCTTTAAAAGAGTAAGCGAGAATGTGTTATAGTAATGAAATGGGTCACATTTGGATAGAGCAATACAAAGCTGCATTACCTTTCATTCCCGTCAACTAAAATATTTCCCACCTAAAACCAAGCTTTATCCTTAATTTCACAGCAATGATCGTACTCATGTCTGCATATGCAAAGTTCATTTCAAGTTTCAGAACATGTATAAACACTAAAGAATTCAGTATGATTTTTATGAGGCGTTGCAACTATGCCAAGTGATCATCACTTGTAGATTGGTGAAGGACAACATAGGCGGGTTGTTCTCCATATAGAGAAATTCACATAGCTGATGTTGAAGTACTAAACGAAATAGTCTAAATGGAGTTACGACCGAGACAATACTCATGTCCAAGGTTTATCTTAACCATACTAAACCAAAGACTCTAGAAGCTATGTACCTACGCTCATTGTATTACTTGTGACCAAGCAACATGCTCAATTAGATTAAAATAATATGGACCACAAAAGCATCTAAGAACAATGCGTAAGTGAACTGATTATTAACTACACAGCTCTACATCATGGTACCTGCTCCTATAAAATTACAAATAACCCTTTTCTTCTTTTAGATACTGATTTTTCTCATGCATCAGTTCATCATAATTCCACGGAGCCTTTGTCGCCACAGATTAAAAAATGAATCAAATAACTGTGAAGAAAAATCAGATCAAACATTTCAGTGTATCTATTTACATAATGCAAAGCATACTCAGAAATGTAGAAAGGAAAACCAGAATCGAATCAAATCCAACTAATAGAGAGCTATTAAAATTTATGACATCATATGGAGTAAGTAAGATCATCAGATCATGGACACATGCTTACTTGAAGACGAAGATGAGGTTTATATTCAGAGAAATAAACGAAACGTCATGAACACCCATGTCTCTTTGAGTCCTATTCACGGTCCTTCGCGGAAGACTGCAGATTCCATTCAGCCAATTCACTATCAGTCACAAACCTATCGGCATGTAAAACATTAATTTGTGGAGACCAAGAATATCAGACATATGAACATGACATGAGGCTGAAAGATCTAAAACTTAAAGCATATCAAAGTTCAATATTTTCCATCTCAGTCCAAGTTATCATGTCGCATAAAGATGATGTTGTGAAATATGCAATTTATTATATAAGTCACGTGCGCGATGTGCAAACTGCATCGCAAACTTCAAATACAGACTCAACAAATGTTATAACATTACAACCAATAAACCTACAAAAAAAAATTTTCTTGATTTCATTTATCAGATTAAAGTTTTCAGTTTTAAACCTTGAAATGTGTAAATAAGATGTGAGAGACAGATCGAGAAGAAAACTACCTACACACTCTTTGTAGCCATCATAGGAATCATCAAAGCACACCAGAGTTCTAGCTATCATCCACCATTATTGAAAACAAAAGGAAGCACAATTAGCTTCGTGCTCTCCACCGCTCTTTGCTTTCCATGCTTCCCACAATCGCATTAGACGCATCATGACGGATTGGGAACAACGACCAGAGGATTTCATCCCAGGGTGTGGGAAGAAGGTAATTAGAAAACGTAGTGGGAAGTAAAAGTTAATGGCGAGTTCAGATAATAGGATTCAAGGAAGGAAATGTTTACCTTTCAGATGAATAAGGTGCATTCAATAGCAGATTGTGCTTGAAGAGGAGTGATGGAGTTAAGGAACACAACAAAGGGGATGAATCAATTAAGAGAAACTTTTTATTTATCTAAAGAGAAGATAGAACGTCAGATCGAAGATTCACAAAGAGATTCTTCATGTGGATGGAAGACATCGCCACTTCATACCTGTATCAGAGATCGAAGAAGAAGACATTTCGTTTGATCGTGGAAGAAGAACACGGAACCCTAAAAATCTTGCTGCTGGTCCCCTATAGTTGGGCTGAATCATGTGAGTAACCATAAAGCCCACTAAATCATAAGAAACATATAATAGCAGCAGTCCACACCTTTAATGAAACGCATAGTTTTGGACGAAGAGGACACGTGTCAGCGTCGTATTACGCGAATTACTGACGTGGCTTAAGGAAGAGGGAAGAAAGTGTACTTTATATAATTAGATATCTATCATCATTCATTAAATTTTTGATAAGCTAAACATACATTATTAATACGCAATATTTCGACCATTACAACTTTATTAACATAGATTTCTATTGATACAATAGAAAACAATTTCAAATTTTAATTATTTATATATTTGCTGACTCCAAACTGTTTTTTCCTAATAGAACATTTGATTTTAAAATAAACCTAAGTAACTCTTCTTATTCGTTCATATTTGTTTATCGGTACTAACAAAACTATTTATCAAATTTATTATTATATATATATTTTAATGTATTAAGTTCTACATTTACTATAGAAACATTGTTGTAAAAAAATACTATACAAACATTTTTGTTACCCTAATCATAATTAACAATTCTATTTAAGAAACACACATATCCGCATATTCTTTGAAATCATAAAAAATGATTCTCATTATTAATTTTTTTTGTTATTTATTTAAAATTATAAATGACAGTAGAATCAAATACGTTCACAAAAAAATATATGCAATATTCCATATAGTAAAATTGGACATAATCATTTGTTACTTATATCATAATATTTCCATATATTGGTGACTAAACTAATTTTCACAATCTAGCTAAACAATAAATTATATTATATAAATGAAATCATGTACGATTAAATAAAAATTACTTCTTATAATCTAGCCTATGGGTAGCTTTTTGGATACATTTTCGGATCGGTTCATTTGGGTTTTCAGATTTGAAGATTTTAGTCTCATATAGGTATATATAAATTTCGATCCGAGTTCGGTGGATAACCCATTTAAATTATTTAGAAATTTGAAATTTATTTATACTTCACATCTCTCAAAATCGAAACAGAAAATACTATATAACATATAAATTTGAATAATATATGTCAGAGTACTTGAGCTTAATATAAAATTGGTTTGGTTTGAATATTGAGATTGAGAATCAATAAATTACTATAAGAAAACATCAATTTAGAAACTGTTTTTGCAACTACAAGTCGTGGTTACAACATTGTGTGACTAATTTCAAATTAATTTGCAACTATTTTGTAATTACAAAGAATAATTCTTATATTAGTTGCAAAATTGTTACCGCAATCAATGATGGTATTTAAATCGCTTTTTTGACACACATTTGTGATGGTTTCGTAACTAGTCACCGTAGTCTCAACACAACTCTCAACACATTATCACTAATATGACCAATTTACAACTACATATGTGGTTACCAACTTGTAGTTATAAAGTAGTTACACACTTATGTAATATATGTAGTTGCAAAATGCTAGTTGTATCTCTGCGACGATTTTGTAACTAGATGATTTAGTTAAAAACCAACAATTTACAAATTAGTTGCAAGATTTCATACATGTATTATAAAAATAATTACGTAAAATACTTCAAATGATACAATTATTTTGTATTCCTTTTTTGCAACTCTTAAATGTACGGTACTCGCAATGTAATACCTTATTTTGTGACCAATTTACTACTATAAAACATTTGTAACTAATTTGTGACTACCAATATTTTTTTCAGCTATAGTTACACTGCAGTATCAAATATGTAATCTCAAAAGAGTTTCAAGTTTCAAATATATAGTCATTTAAATTTTAAAATTCAATCAAATTATTAACGTTAAAGATTTTCTAAGTCCAGAAAATGATATTTAGAGTTTATAGGGATATCATTAGCTACTAAAATGAAACTGTAAGATACAATAAAGTTGTAAATTGGTCACAAATAATAGCAAATGTTGTAACTACTTTGCCACTGCAATCAAATATGTGTTAATAACTAATAAGTAACCAAATATAATATTTTCTAAACTTTTTTACCATAAATCATTAGTAAATAACATAAGACATCCTATTGGTTATATCTTGTATAAGATGAGAGAATTGATATAATTTGGATATATACACATCTTCATAAAACATATGTTTTCTAAATGTAATGCATTTATGTGTAATGATTTGGAATTAGGTATAAATATTTTCAACTAGATTATTTTACACAAATGTGTTTATACTTTCTGTACTTATTAATATGTAATAATATGTATTCTTTCGATATAGTAGTTTATAAAAGCAATGAAATGATTTTTAAGGTTTTAGGGTATTGTTAGCCACTATTTTGCAACCATTTGCCCTAATGTAGTTGCACTTCAATTGCATAATTTGGCTAATAATATTTTAAATAAAAGCTAGAAAGCTTACTTCTGATTGGTCGATTCTCAAAGAGAAGGATTAGCTTTGTCATTCATCCACCGTTGAGATTAGTAAATCTAACGGCGACGACTTAATCAGATTTTCTTATTTTCTCCGTCTTCTGTGTTTTCTTCTTGTCAATTTCTCATAGACAATCATTTTTAGTCTCCTCATCTTCTTCTTGTTCTCTGCTCTCTCCTTGCCGGTTCAGCTCGCCGTATGTCGAGCTGACCGTCCCGAGCCTCGATCTCCCGCATCCTTGATGCAAAGCATACGTCCTTCCATCCAATCGTGCTCTGAATCATGATCGAAACGTCTCTCATTTTATCTCGATCCGTCTTATCGTTTAAGTTTTACGATAAAAGTCGTAAAAGTCTTCTTTTCTCGTAAAGTTCAGGAAGATCGTATAAAACGGCAACGGTTAAACGAAACATCGTACATTGTCAAAATATACGATTAATTCGAGAAATATTATAAAAATGGCATCGTATCAGGAAAAGATCTTGTCTAAAATCGTAAAACGGGTTTTACCACAAAACGGCTCGGCAGCCCAAAAGCGCGATAAAAGCCCACTTGCGACTTTAAACGAGATCCAGCCCAAAGATGCAATGACGGTTTGACGATTTAATCGCAGAGAGAGGATAAATGTCAAGTTTGAGGATAAATGTCAAGTTTGAAGATAAATAGAAGGTTTCCGCAGAAAAATGGAAAGATCGAGATAAATGAAAGATTTCCGATAAACTCGATCTGGGTGAAAAGGAAGGACTAAACCGCCTAAAGAGGGACTATATAAGCAGAAGGACGAGGACAGAAGCAGAGGAGGATTTTCAGAGCTCTCATCTGAGACTTTTACAACTTTTCTAGACTTAGAATTTTCCGCACTTAGAAACTTAGGCTTTATTCTCGACAAGTTCGGTTTCTATGACTGGCGTGCGATTACTAGACGAACTCGCCCAGGCAGTTCGATCTCTTGTCCAGCTCTATTAACTGAACTACGTTCGACTTGATCCTCGAAAGGGGTACGTAGACAGCCTTTCATAAGGTTCAGTCCGAAATCAATCAAAACCCGTTTTTCTTATCTTTTTCGTCTTTTGTTATCGAGCTGCGACTCAACTAGGTTTAGGGTTTTATGTTGCTAGAACTAGGACACTCGCTGACGGCCCCCTGCGGCCAAAGCCTTTGTAATCTCTTGTAAAGATCGCAACGCTCTTACGCGAATTCGAAATAAGATCAACTTTCTTTGTGTTTTTCATATTTTCCGCATTTATTTGGTTACTTGTCGTTGGTTCTCGCAGAAATCCGGGTCCTCTGGAAAATTAGGGTTTTCCTAAGTTTCCTTATTTTATGGAAATCGACAGTGCGAATTTCGGTTCCCACATGGTGGTGACGTAACGAATTGAAGGAACCGCAGATGCTGTATGTATCACACCAACACCGGTGTCTCCATGACCAGATTGAGTTGTCGCTTCAGATGGAACCACTCCGAGTCACCACTTCAGATGGAACCACGAATCGTCGTCGTCGTGCCGTTCAATCGGAGAGTAGCCATTTTATATATGTGTATTTATGTTTGTAATTTTACTTTCTAAGTCAATTAGTCTAATATTTAAATTTTAATTACGAAAGTAATATCTAAATTTCAATAAAATTTTTACCTTAAAATTAATTATTAGTTTTATTAATTAAAATATTCAAAATAGTTTATTAATCATTAAATTTTGCAAATTAATTAGTAAAAATATAAATATTATGGTTGCTAAACAGTCAGAAATCTCTGTGACTAGTTTGTAACTAAATATAAATATTGTCGTAAAATAAGAAAATAGCCTAATTAGCCACTACATTTTGTAACTAATGTGAGACGAAAAAATTTGGTCTTAGTTTTTTGTGTAACTGAAATGTTAATCACAAATTAGTTGCTAATATACAAATAATTTCATAGTTTCACGGTACTTGCTATTTTGCAACTAACTTGCTATTGTTATCATTTGCGACGAAGTTTTTCTTACTACGCACAGTAGTTGCAAAATAGTTACATTACCAAAATTTGCAACTAACTTGTAACTAATCTAGTAGTTGTAAAACTGATGTTTTCTTGTAGTGAATATTTCAAATATTTTTCAGTATTTTGAGTATTAGTTAGCTATTTTAAACATTTACTTTTTTCTATTTTACATTTTGATTTAGTTATGTATTTATTGGATGTAGTCAAATAGACTTGTATAAAAGTCCAACATGCATTTATATATAATTGATTTAGAATTCGGATGAGGTGTTATTAACTAATAAACATGATAAAATGATATAATTTAAACGTAAAACGATAATAAATTTACATAAACATAAAGTAACTGGTAAAAGCCACATAAACCAATTTAGGTTTTTAATTACTAAATTTAGAACATAATATCGTGTTAAAATTATATAGTTATATTTTTCATATTTATTAGTAATAATAAAAATTAAAAACTACATAAAATAATAATTTATATATAATATAAAAAAATCTTTAATATATTATTGGTAGCATAGTTTCATATAAATAAAATTCAACTGAAATTAAATACAATAAATTTCTATGATAAAAGTATAAATGATACAATTGATTCATACAAAGTAAAATATAATTACTTAGTGTAATAAATAGAATTACTATGTTTAAAATTATTATATCAAACAATTATATGATATGTATAAACTATAAGTTTAACTTATATAATTTATACAAAAGAAAATTTTATTTTTAAAAGTGAAGTTTAATATCCGCACGGGTCAAGATCTAGTTACACTTAGAACTTAAATGTTTAGATTTTTTTTGTCATTTTGTTGTTTTATCATGTCTATTAAAAAAACTATTTTCTATGAAAAACTTTTAATATAACAAAACAGTTGTATATATAAATTTGGACCAAAAAAAGCTTTAAGAAGAATAGCTACTCAAGATTCAATGCCAAGCTAAAGAAGATAAAAATGTGTTAACAATTTGATTTTGATTTGCATTTAGCAGAGAAAAAGAGCAAAAACCTATGTCACACACATCATATTCTCCTTTTTTTGAAAGGTCAAAGCATCTCTTTCTATGACAATATCTCAACGGTGTTCTTCTCAATGTCTTCTTCATCTTCTGTGTTCTTCTCAATGTCTTCTCCATCCTCTGCTTCATAGGCTTCTGTTGTTTCCTCATTTTCCTCAGCCACGTAAACAACTTATTTGCCTTATTCACAAGTGCATTCTCCATTTTCTTCATATCCTTCTTCGAAATAGTATTATTCTTTTAGCTCATGATAACCTCAGTTTTTCTTTGATGTTAAGAGTTTAGTCTCATCTCCAACTTACTCTTCTGATATTCTTTCCTGAGGTGTCTTATCCTTGTTCTTGTTGCTACCACCAGATGCAGCCACCCTTTTTCTCTAGAGAATCTCACTGGAAGGCAATGGAACTGCAAACAAATATTCTGGTCGTTTCATAAGGATGATGATCCTTGTCCAAGCCTTTTCTTTTTCCAAGATATGTCTCTGTCTTAATTTATCCTCATTTGTTGCTTTTATTTTATGAAATGTCTTGGGAAGCTGTCTTCCATCTCCGGGAATAACCCATGTACCCATGGAGGTTCGAGACCTCTTTTCTATAGGTTGCTCCACGCTTCAGCCGACCCTCGTACCTGAAACCCCAGTTAAATGAGAAGAACCCATGTATGACGGTACACTGTTGAGGTTTATATCAGTGACTGGGATTAACTTTTAAGGAGTGTAATAAAAACTCACACAACATCATGAGGGATGCAATGTCTTTTGGGTTGCTTCAACATTCCTTTGATCACAGTCAGAATACTCTCCTAATAATGTCAAAAACCATCCAAAAAGACGACTTTAGAATGTATTCACTTACCCAAATATAGAAACTACACAACAATCACATAAGTTTTCAAAGGAGATAGCTCGAAAATAATATTGGCATAAGCATAGAGGATGCCGCATAATCAGTGTACATTACAACATTAGCTTTGCATCCGTGATAAAATAGACATTTCACATACCTCATGTGGCTATGTTCGAATCCTTGAGCTACATCATGTCGTATCCTTGACTTGGCTAAAAGGAAACTCAATAAAATATTAGTAACCAGTCTTAAGAGCCATTTTCAATTGCTCGTAAGAATAGCTACAATGGTAATAATTGACACCTTATAGGACATAGATAAGATCAGGCCTTTTTCAGCTAGCTACAAGATGTTTTGTAAGGTGGTCCAAGAAGGGATCCATCTTCGAACCTAATAACTTAGCAGAGTGGATATGAGTAACATCGAACGAATGCATCCATTATCTACAACAGAGAGAGATTGGTGTCTCCTAGATATGTTTTGTGATATCTTAGAAACACCAAAGTGAAACTCTTTGTGTGTGTGTACATAAGCCGTCATTCTAGGACATGGTCCTTCATCAAATGCCTTGCGTGCAGCTAAAACATCACGGTTCACGTCTTCTGCATCACCTTCAGCCACTTGGGCAATCACTTCTCCAGTTCTTGGATCCAAAGTAGGGAAAGTCTTTCCTGTAATGTAAATGTAACAATCAGGTTTTACCGCTTTAGAGTAATGAATGATTTTAAAAAATATCTGACCTGAAGCGGAATCAACGAACATTCCATTGATTAAGAGTTGTGTGTGATCTACGTTCACAGGTGGGTGATCATGTTTTCAGTAGAAGCAGCGTGGTTGCTGTATCTGTGAGCTCCTCTGTTCAAGTCGGTGTTTTTGCCTGAAGGAAACAAAAAAAAAGACTAAGAATCAATTGATTTGATTCGAATACAATTTACATCATCATCGATCATGCATCATTCTTCTCAGCTTCAAGCATCAATTCTCCATTAATAGATTCCTTATTAGGTAAAGACTCGTACTGGTTTTGAATATCTTGTAGCCTGGTCACCAAGGAGGTCGCTGCTGCTTCTCTAGTTAAAGAATCAGGAGAAGCTAAATCCCTAAAGTAGCTTAGAGGCAGCTCCGGTAAAGAAAAGTCGGCGGCGGAGTTTGAATTGGAAACCACCGGAGGAAGAGGAGGAGGTTTGGGTTTGTCAAGAGCTGATGCGCGTTTTCTCTCCTTTTCGGAAGCTTTTCTCTTCTTATGTAACTCCATGTCTATACGGGAACACGCGGAGCCGCCGGGAGTGTCGATTTCATCGTTGGCGCCGCGTTTGGATTTTTTTATTCTTCTTGTTGTTGATTCGAATACAATTTACATCATCGATCAAGCATAATGTCATATTCTTGTCGTCGTTTACATCATCATCATCATCATCATCATCATCATCATCATCATCGATCAAGCACAATCGATCTAGCACAATTTCATATCGATCAAGCACATCTTCTTGTCGTCGCGTTTACATCATCATTATCGATTCAATCGAAGAAGAGAGACGGAATCGATTCAGCTTAGCTTAGGTGGCACAAAAGAAGTATCTATTTGGTTGATTATTTTTTGGGACGTGGACACTCTCCCCATTGAGATTATCCCCCTTTTAATATAGTACTTATGCGCGTTTAACTTAAATGAAGCACATTCGAATATTTACTGTTTTGAAAAAAAGTTTAAAATATTATCATAATAATATAAACATTTTTTTTGTTAATTTCCCAACATTTAATCAGTAAGGTATAAACTTAATTTTGTTTGTCATTCACTGATATCTTTAATAATAAAATAGACTTTTTTCTCTATCGAGGACAAAAGTTGACACTTGTCATTCTATAATTTGTTAAATAATTTTAAACCCAATTATAAATATCTTTTATTTTATTTGGATTTTAACTGATTTTTACATTAGGACCAATTATAAGAATCATTTATTTCATATCTTCTCATTTAAATATCTAATTTTAATACTATTTAAAATATTTTCCTATATATTTTATACTATTTATATTTATAATATTGAATTAACATTAAAATATTATTTATACAAAAATATAAAAATAATAAAAGACACGATTTTAGCCACAATATTTCTAATTTTAAGTTTAGAGTACTCTGTTTATTGTAATATTGTTGAAACTTACGAAATAAATATAGTGTTGATTTTATATTATTGCTGTCTAAGTCTGACGTAATAATTATAAAATAAAAAATTATTTAAAGTTAGGGTTATTATAAAAAATATTTATAACTAGGTTTAAAAATTATTCAACAAATTATAGAATGACAAGTGTTAATTTTTGCCTCAATGGAGAAAAAAAATCTACTTTACTAATAAAGATTTTTTATTTGTATTTTTAATAATATAAATGCATAACGTTCATATAAAACAGTTTCATCATAAATGGATCTCCTATAACACTATACCAAAAATTACTAAACATAACAACATATGCGACAAAAAAAACACGTTAATACACAAAAATGATTCGCAACAAAAAATGGTTACATGGAAATCAAAGTATGGGAATATATATAGTAAACCAATAACATAACTACGGCGTAAACTTCATTCACATGAAATATACCATCCAACTTCAAATGGACAATAAGCCAAACTTAGTCCAAATAAATAAAGTTGTTTTCATGTCCTATCACTCATTCATTAGTTATCTCAAATCGCATACAATCAAAGTTTCAAAATTCACTTGCAATTTGCTCCTACATTAAGGAAAATTAAGACTATTACCAATAACCACTAACAAAACAACCATAACTGGAGCAAACAAAAGAAAATGTAAATGATATAAATGCTTTTCTTTCTTTGGCACTTGATATTCGTCTTCTTCACTACACACTCAAATTTCACGAGAACTTATTATTTTCTCTTCGGCATATCCAACAACGAAAACCGGACGACTGTAAAATTGTAGAAGTACACATCAATTGACCTAAAATTAAACTATAATTAGCAAATTATAACAAATTTATAATTAAAAATCAGCAAGAAAACAACCGAAGACAAACGTTGGAAATTTAGAAATAGAAACCTCTCCTTTTTACTAAGATACTTTTGAAGATATGATACCTTAATACATAATGCAATATCCCCTAGAACAAATGACTAATTTACTATTTAGTAAAAACAACTATATATATCCTAATGAACAACAAAAAAATGTCCAACAACTACAAAACACAATAACTCCATCTATTTTTGCTAGAAACCTGTATCGACCATCTAATTTTAACATTTCCCAACAACATCATACGGAGCAGTTAAAAGATTATACACATGCAATATAAAAATTTATCCATAGATATTAATAATTTCAGAGTTACAAATAAATTTTAAGTTATTAAATAATAAAATATATGAATTCGGTGCCAGAATACCACTGGTATTAAATAAAATCAAGTTAGAACTTATCAGATTTGAAAAAACTGGTTACTTGTTAAATAGAGCAGCTTTGACCATATTTTCAACGCAGATCTAGCAAAATAAGCCTCAACAAAACATTTGAATTATTTTGATGGTATAAAGAGTATATAAATTATTGTATATCCTTAAAACAAAATATGGGAGTATTTGGTGTTTCTTTCATCAATGAATGGATGGAGAAAATGTTAAATAAATAATAAGAAAGCAAACATTTATGACATGTCTATCTCTCTCTCTCTTTAAAACTATAGTATAATTGATTGTCCTTTTCAGCGAATCCAAGTAATAAGAAAATAAAATAGAAAACCAAATAGTACATTTTAAACGGTCAAGATCTCGAGAGCATAATCCAACGATGAAAAGAGGTCACTCTGGTACTGACACCACCTCTCATAATTCTCGTTAGTAGGACCCTCTCTCTCTCCTTCCTCTTTCTTCTCTCCACTGTGCTCATGTTCGAACCGGGTCAAACCGGGTCGGGTCTCTTATAAGAAGAGGAAAACCACTCACTTTCACCCCCACGCACTCTTCTTTCTCTCTCTGACACATATTTCTCTCTCTCTCTCTCTCTCTTCTGTTGTGAAAGCCAAAGTGTCTCTCCATAGACAGTGATGGTACTGCTTCGAGGGATTTAGTTTAATGTTACAAAAAAAAAGCTAAGTGGTAAAAGAGATAGTCTTTGTCTTCTTCTTCTTCCATCTTTCATTCTCCACGAAGATCTTGCGAGAAGGGGTCTTTTATAGCTGTTCGTCTAGTGTGCTCCATGTGTAGTTGTAGTGTTCAAGCTCTGACGATGAGAAGCAACATATTCTGGTTCTGAGAAAAATGGGGTTTGTTCAGTTTCCTTCGTTCTTGGGGTTTATGGAAGATTTTATAGTAATAAGGTTTATCTGAGTCTAATGGTGGGTGAGGAGGGACAAAGGAGATGGAGAAAGACGAGTTTGTGCTTCCGGAGTTAAAGAGTTATAGCTGCTATAGTAGCTGGAAGTGAGGAGATTTAGGTTGTACGGAATAAAATTAGGGTTTTCTTTGTATTTTTTTTTAATTTGTTACTAATTTCAAAGTTAGCACCTCCCTTTGTGTGTTTGGATTTCTACTATGAAGCTGTCAACATCTGGATTGGTTCAGCAGGGTCATGAAGGTTTTGTTTCTCTTCAATTCTATGATTTTTGTTTCCGGACATGTGTTCTCAGTTCTTTCTTGTTTGTCTTAACAGGAGAGAAATGTCTCAACTCTGAGCTATGGCATGCTTGTGCTGGACCACTGGTCTCTCTTCCATCATCTGGAAGCCGCGTTGTCTACTTTCCACAGGGTCACAGCGAACAGGTTTCTACCCTTTTTTTTTTTTGGGTTTGGGTTTAAAGATTTGCCTCTATTTTTTCTTTTCTTTGTGAGTGTTGGTTGCAAAGAAGTTTCAAAAGTATGGGAGCTTTACTTTTCTTACTTGTATATATTTGGGCATTTCCATTTAAGTTGAAGTGTACTTGTAGGTAGCTGCTACAACTAATAAGGAAGTTGATGGTCACATACCCAATTACCCAAGCCTACCACCACAATTGATTTGCCAGCTCCATAATGTTACAATGCATGTGCGTAGTTAGTTCCCTGTCCCTTTCCACTTCATTTTTTCATAAACTGACTTTGGGATGATGTGCTTTGTAAGTATGGGTTTCATTTTCTACTTTTTCAGGCAGATGTGGAGACGGATGAAGTCTATGCTCAAATGACACTTCAACCATTGACACCGGTATGGGTCGTATACCCTAGAGTTGTTTTTTTTTTTTAATTCATTTACTCGAGTTAGTCTTTGAATAAGTAACTTAAAACTTTAGAGTTTGTGTTTGGCTATAGGATGAGCAGAAGGAAACATTTGTACCGATTGAGTTGGGGATACCAAGCAAGCAACCTAGCAATTACTTCTGTAAGACTCTCACAGCTAGTGATACTAGTACTCATGGAGGGTTTTCTGTTCCTCGACGCGCTGCAGAGAAAGTTTTTCCTCCACTGGTATAACACTATTTCATTAGCTTACTTGCGGAAAATTTGTTAATTGCGAATAGATGTACTCTTTTTATATCTTGCTTCTTCCCTGTTACAGGATTACTCACTGCAGCCACCAGCACAAGAACTGCTCGCAAGGGATCTCCATGATGTTGAATGGAAATTTAGGCATATCTTTCGAGGTAGCTTTCACATTTCCTCGGTTAGCTTACAATTATTCTATCTCGGTTGGCTTAAACATTGGATGGCATTTCTTTTTAAAGTATGTTTTTAGCAAAATTTACTAGGATTATCATTTTGTTCTGTTCTGAAGTAGCATTGTACTTTTTTTTCGCTTTACTTGTTTGGTTAAGTTGGAGAAACTACAGCTGCTCTGTGTTCTTATCGTTAAGCTAATGGACTTGAATCCTTATTCTTTTTTTTGTTTACTTGCAACAACCATGCAGGACAACCCAAACGGCATCTCTTAACTACTGGGTGGAGTGTCTTTGTTAGTGCTAAGCGACTAGTAGCTGGAGATTCTGTCATTTTTATAAGGTTTTATTTCTTTCACTGTGCATTCACTTGTGGATTATCATTATTATCTTTAACCCTATTTACTTGTTTGTCAGGAATGAAAAGAATCAACTCTTTTTGGGAATACGTAGAGCCACTCGTCCACAGACTGTTGTACCATCATCTGTTTTATCTAGTGATAGCATGCATATTGGACTCCTAGCTGCTGCTGCACATGCTTCTGCAACTAACAGTTGTTTTACTGTTTTCTTTCATCCAAGGTTCATCTTCCCCCTCTTCTCTCGGTACTATCTGATAATATGTTTTGCTAATCTTCTGTTGATTTTCAGGGCTAGCCAATCTGAGTTTGTGATACAACTTTCCAAGTACATTAAAGCTGTTTTCCACACCCGTATTTCAGTTGGGATGCGCTTTCGCATGCTCTTCGAGACAGAAGAGTCGAGTGTCCGCAGGTGATTTATATCACCTTATCTTAAAAACTGTGAAAACTGTTATCACTACTTTAACTTGTAATTCTGACAGACACACATTCCAGGTACATGGGTACTATAACTGGTATCAGTGATCTGGATTCTGTTCGTTGGCCCAACTCTCATTGGCGATCTGTGAAGGTAGCATCTGTGATTTTCATTTAAGATTCCATGAACACGGATGATTTAGATTCCAGGATATATTTCTCCGGGCATTATTGGTGTAGGTTGGTTGGGATGAATCGACTGCAGGTGAGAGACAACCAAGGGTTTCTTTATGGGAGATTGAGCCTCTTACCACCTTTCCCATGTATCCATCTCTGTTTCCTCTAAGGCTCAAACGTCCTTGGCATGCTGGCACTTCATCATTACATGGTATCATCCACCATTTGACTCTTCTCCTGAACTTTTATTAACAGATAAATGAGAAACTCGTAAAGAGTAATGTTGAATTGATTAGTAGAGATTTACTTGAATCACTGTGGTGTTACAGATGGAAGGGGTGAATTGGGAAGTGGTCTACCATGGCTGAGAGGAGGAGGAGGAGGTGGAGAGCAACAAGGTTTGCTTCCTCTAAATTATCCATCTGTTGGTTTATTTCCATGGATGCAACAAAGGATGGATCTCGCTCAACTCGGGTCTGATAATAATCAGCAATACCAAGCAATGTTGGCCGCTGGATTACAGAACATGGGCGGTGGAGATCCTCTCAGACAACAGTTTGCCCAGTTGCAAGAGCCTCACCACCAGTATCTTCAACAATCAGCTTCCCAAAATTCTGATTTGATGCTTCAACAACAGCAACAAGCATCATCACACCATCTCATGCATGCTCAAACTCAGATTATGAGTGAGAATCTTCCACAGCAGAGTATCCGACAAGAAGTTAGTAAGCAACCAGCTGGGCAGCAGCAGCAATCGGACCAAAATGCATATCTTAATGCTTTTAAAATGCAAAACGGTCAACTTCAACAGTGGCAGCACTCGGATATGCCTTCTCCTTCTTCTTTCATGAAAGCAGGTTTTACTGAGACGAGCAACAACAAATTTGCAGCAACAACAGCCAGTCCGATGCAACAAAACTCTGTCTCTCCGGGGTCTGGACATGGCAGCAATCTTTTGAACTTCTCTATAACCGGGCAGTCTGTACTGCCTGAGCAGTTAATGGGAGAGGGTTGGTCTCCAAAAGCATCCAACACTTTTTCTGAACCGTTGTCACTTCCACAAGCATACGCTGGGAAAAGCCTTGCTCTAGAAACTGGAAGTGCCAACTTGAATCCACAGAATCCCTCTCTCTTTGGTGCTGATCCTGGCTCTGGACTTTTCCTCCCAAGTACGGTGCCTCGGTTTGCTTCTTCATCAGGAGATGCGGAGGCTTACCCTACTATGTCACTAGCAGATTCAGGGTTTGAGAATTCCTTATACAGCTGCATGCAAGACACAACTCATGAGTTATTGCATGGAGTTGGACAGATTAATCCGTCCAACCAAACCAAGAACTTTGTAAAGGTGGCTGGTTTGGTTCCTTGTGGCTCTCTACTGGTAGAATAATACTGACTGTTGTTTACAAAAACAAATGCAGGTTTATAAATCAGGTTCGGTTGGGCGTTCACTAGACATCTCCCGATTCAGCAGCTATCATGAGCTGCGAAAAGAGTTAGGGAAGATGTTTGCTATCGAAGGGTTGTTGGAAGACCCCCTTAGATCAGGCTGGCAGCTTGTATTCGTTGACAAGGAAAATGATATTCTTCTCCTTGGCGATGACCCCTGGGAGTAAGTCAAACTACTCATGCTTCTTCTTTTACATTATTTTTGGATAAGATCTTTGAAGCTACTAGCTATGTGGTGCAGGTCATTTGTGAGTAACGTTTGGTACATAAAGATACTATCGCCGGAAGATGTGCAGGAAATGGGAGATCATGGCGAAGGCAGTGGCGGGTCTCTCCCGCAAAACTCGACCCATCTCTAAAACCTGCTACGTTTGAAGTCGCTTCATTCCACTGATCTTTATATGCCACTCTCTCTCTCGCACTCTCCTTTTGACGTTGGTAGAAAGAAACATTTATCATATCTGTGAGTATGGGTCCTAAAACTTGAGGGCGTACTTTGGCTTTGTATTAGACACTCTGGTCATAAACATAAGAACCTTTTCTAGGCTCTCAGGTAACTCAGCTTTTCTAGTGATATCATTTGTTCTATTTGGTACGTTAAACTTCCTCCTATTTTATTTAGCTCTGGAAACATTTTAAGACATTGTGGTCCTGCCGGAGTTTTGGCCAATACCGTTAAATTCAAAATTGGGCAAAAGCAAGAAACCATAAGTCAAAGAAACTAACCAACCATTTAAGAAAAATATATAAATAAAGTGGGCTAGTCAAAGACAACCTTGAATAAAACCTGGAGGCTTGAAAAATAGATTTGACATGAAACAAAGAAGGCAAGAAGAATGTTTTAATAGCTTAGAATCAACCAATATGGAAACGTGGGTGCGTTATACGTATAAACTTTCAGATTCTTGATATGGAAATGAAGAGATAAGAACTTCAACCAAACTAGACTATGAACCAAGCATCCATCTTCTCTCTTTCTAGCCTCTCTTTGACTCAAGCAAATAGACAAGACATCCTAACTCTTAAAAATACCCGATTTGTTGTAAGAAAAGAATTGATGACGAACTTTAAAAAGCAACTTCTCATTTCACTATATAATACTAAAATGCAAATGACATTGATTGAATGAAGGTTTGGTTACAAATTGCTTGAACTAGAATATGTTTTTAAGGGTTGCAAGAATTTAAAAAAAAAAAAAAAAACTTAAAGAAACTAAGATTAAGACCAATGAAAACCGAGGGTGGCGTGAGCATTGAACTTAATAAAAGACTAGAACGAGAGATAACAGATTTCTCCCCAAACATACTAATTTTCGATGATCGGAAGAGACCAAAAGAATAGCTGTACCGGGTCGATTCCAAACACCACATGAGGAGGAAGGACGCCGAACAAACAAACCCACGGCTAAAGCGACAAAAGAACGAAAATGTAAACCCGACGAATTACTGCTGAAGGTGAATAGTAAACTTTTGTCACGCATGCGGTACAAGCTCCTTAACCGGCCCCACAACCATAATATGCGGCGGAAAAACAACAAGGAAGACACACAAAAGCTGCAAACCAGAGGTATGCAAGAAGGGAGTGAAAGCACATAGGGAGTTGAGTCAGTTGACTGATAACTCCACAACAAGAGGGGGAAAGATGGAGAACGAAGAATCCACCTTCAAACATGTGAGAAGGGGAGGAGCTCACGATCGTTCCATGATAGTTGTCAATCGGACTAAAGAACATAGTTCTCTGTGGTGAGACTCGTCACCACCTTACACTCAGAACAAAAACTGAGAGGAGAAGCTTTACACAAACTTTGAAACAAACCGAGGAAGAGAAACGACTAGAGCGAAACGAAGAGGTTAGGATGGCAACAAACGAAAATTATCATCACTATATATATTAGCATCGGTATTACTCTTGAGCCTAATCTATACTATTAAAGCAAAACTAAATTTTGACCCGCTTAAGAAGCGCGGTTTTTGTTTTGGTTGTAACAAAATGTATCAAATGATTAGATTTGTATTATATGATAGTTTTATGTTTGAATGTGATGTATATTTAACTTTTTAGTTGGGTCTTTTCATTGAGTTATGCATAACCGAGTCAGTTTGTGGTTGAACCGAGAATCAGAAAATTAAGTGTTGTGAGATTATGAAGAATTAAAACACATATTAGATCCATACGAAAAACTGGATGGTCCATTAAAATAAAACTTGGATGGGTCCATAACCCATAAAAGGCCCAAGATTGAAAATACCCAAAATTGCATTACAAATTTGTAAAAAATTATAAAAATGATTATCAGATTTTTGCATGTAGAAAAAAATTCAAAAAGAGTAATCATTGTTTGACATGGATAAACGCAATAAATATACGAAATATTTATCTAAAAATATGGATAACATGACCAAAATGTCAAATCATTACGTCTTGGAAAAAACATCTAAGAAACAACTTTATAAAAGAACAGTTTTGGAAGATGAGATATATGTCAATCATATCAGACATCTATTTCAGAATTGTCAAAACAAAATCATAACAAACTTCATTATAAAATTAAGATTAGTAAATAGAAAAAGATAAATTTAAAAATCGAAAGTTGTTTAATTAAGAGAAAAGATATATTCACTATGTAAGCATTAAACTTGTAAAAAACAGCAGAATCTATATAACATAATCTATAATAATAATAAACATAACTAAAACCATTATTTCTAAACAAACATAATCCTAAAACGCCTAAAAGATGAGTAAATCAAGCAATAAATAAACAAATAAGAGTAGTCAAGCAATATTAAACATTAATAAAAAAATTTAAATATAACAAAACCGGTTGTAAACAACCGGTATATAGTGTTCAAATTAAAAAAAAAAGATTAAACATAAACTTAAAAACTTAAGTTTGAGATTGAGATTTGTTAGATGTTCAGTCATACATCATTGGCTCACCCAACTTGAACCAATCGATAATAGGAACCTGAACATCTTGAAGCTTGGCTTCGGCAAGGACCAGCTTGAACTCTTTCATCTTCTTCTCATGGTACATGAAAAAAAGACCTTCACATTCTTCAAGGAACTCAAGTTTCGCCTCAATGCGAACCTTATTGAGTTCCTCCTGGTGCCTTGCCTCAATAGCTTTACTCTGGTCATGATACATCAACAACATAGTCCTATAACGTTGCATGGTCTCAAATCTGCCCCTCTCGTTAGCCTCCTTCACCGTTTCCCCTTCTTCCTCGATCATGTGACCTTTCATTTTTAGATTCTTGTTACCTGCCATTAAGATACTTCTCAATGTTCAAGAAACAAAATATTAATTTTAGGAAACAAAATATAACAAATATGGAAATATTATAAACCATAAATATTTATTATATTAGATGTAAGATCTAACATAAATTAACATAAAATATTTGTAACCCCAAAATATGTTCTATATTTATATCCTCTAAATTTAACACATTTATAAAATATTGAGAGAATTGAACATAAAACCGTAATTGATACTTTAACCCTAGAATGAAAATATTCAATAAAATATGAACAAAGAACCTAGCGACAGTTTACTCCAGGCAGATGATTCGAAACAGACTAAGATATAACAGATCTAACAACAAAACAACATCTCTTATATGCAAAAGGATAGAAAGAACAAAGAAATAAAATACCTTTTTTCGATGAGAGAGAGTAAGATGAAGAGATATTATGGTTATTATAGTCAATCGAAGAGTTTTATATAGATAAGAACTAAACCTAAACATTAATGGGTCTAAATGCTTAACATAAATAGGTAAGAAGACTAATCGCCCAAAAGATATTGATAATTATGGAGCCCAATATAATTGCTTTGAAAATTTGCATCTATTTTTGAAAATGGATTGGATAAAAATTAATATGATTCGATTACATGCATGAGTGTGTTCATTATGTGATTTTCTGTATATATAAAGTCGAATGATTTGGTAGTTAAAATGTACATGGATTAGTTATATATATGTACCAAACATTTTTTTCTAATTTAACTTTATAATTAATAGTAGGTATTGTTTGATAAGTAACATATATAATTAATGTCATATTTTTATATAAATTTGTATTATCTATATTTTTTGCCTATTTACTTGTTATCAACTTAAAGAATTTATAAAATAATGTTTTCATATTGATAACTACTCAAATATTACTCTACATCACCATAATCATTTGGTTATCTAAATCAAACATTAACCGCACCTAAAATATTAAAAACTAATCACATCAATCAAATAATAAAGATAGACATGAACATAGATAGCTCAGTAACATAAAAAACATTAGGTTCAGTTTAATACATCAAAATATTAAAAAAAACAGGTTTTCTAAACAAGACAACAATTAAAAAGTTCATAGCCGCAACACCTTCAAACATAAGAGATGAGGACAGAGAGCACTTAACGCCACATTTGTGGCTCTCCTAGCTTTTTCCAATCGAGATTGGGAACCTTCACATCAGAAAGACGGGCCTGAGAAGTACTAACTTCTTCCCAAGAACCATTTAGTAGAGTAGCAACAGACTCGGGAATAACTCCTCTAGCAATAGAATCCAATAACATGAATTGAGATTCACCAGTATCATCTTTGACCAATAAATGGATTTTGAATCTGTTGAAAAAAAATAATAAACATAAATTAGCTTAGATTATATATAACTATTTAAGAAGGTTAAAAAATGAGTATTAGATTAGGTTTTAATACCGTGGAGTAACAAATGTTACTTTCGATTTGCATGTCTCACACCACCAAACGTGTGTAACAATTTCTCTCCCATTCAATTTTTAACGGTTTTGGAATGTGGATAAACCTTCTTGTTGTTACAACTCAAACAGCCAAAATAATACCATCCCCAATCTGTATCAATGACATATATTGTGGCAACAACCCTACATAGTTTTTACTAAAAAAAAATAAATCCATTAAAAAAACAATAAAAGAGATGCAATACATAAGATGTTTTTGAAAATGCAATACCTCAGATGTTTCAAGTAACTCTCGAAGATTCTTTTGAGGATAATGCATCCATTTATCTCGTTTCATCTGCAACTCAAGCTTGTTCTCATTTGATTCAGCCATGATTAACGCTTGAGAATCATCATTACCTCTGCGACTATAACAAAGTTTTATAATTTAATCTATTCTATTATAAAATGAAAAAAATTATTGAAGAAGATAAATACCGTTTTTCTAAATTCACCTGTCTCTAGTATTTCGAGATTGACAAACATGTGACATACATCATAAGCATTTGAGATTTGGACCTCATTTATAACCAAAAATAAATAATAAGCAACTGAGTAATTTCCTCTATCATAAAACGGAAAAATGAAGTAAACTTTGGCTAAAAAGATTGAGTTAGTAGAAACACCTTTTCAACTATATAAACAGTGTGAATTTATTACAAAATCGTAGAAGACATATCACCATACTTTCAGTTTCTTGGCTAGCTGTATGAAAATTCTCAGCAAATTTACCCCAAAGGCAGCAAGCTAATCTTTGACCACTAATAGAATAGCATATGGAGTTTTAAATCAATATGTATATAGGCATATATCAAAAATATTAATATATAAAACTTACAAAATGTCCACGAGACTAAACTCCAATTTATTCTTTTGTTTCCCACCATTACACCCTATGGTTTCCAGATCACCAAGTCTTGAACTTGTCAAATAACATTTACATAAAAATGTACTGGTGTTAGATAGATAAACAATGGAGATAATTTTAAAAAATTGAAGAAAACTGACAACAAGGAAGTTTGTATCGGTGATACTTTCTATGGTTTTGAAATCAACCAGATCAAGAAACATGTTGTTATCACGGTGTGTAGAATCGGTCATCTTGGTGGTGCCATTAAAAGCTATTCGATATTTATGCTTAGTTGATTTGTACACTCCACCATCGGCAGACACACTGAAACGATCAATGTTCCTCCATACTCCAACACGAATATGTTTTGCCAATTCAGGAATGTATATCTTGTTACATGAGGCATGGATCTTAGTTCTCTATATAAAAATAAATAAAACATTATCATTTAGGTTAAACTTTTATGAAATGAAATGAAGATATCTAAATAAAAAATCTATGAAAAACGATAAACTTACATTTGCAGCACAAATGATCAGTTCCATAGTCTTCCCTATGTCTTTCATGAAATGCCTCCATGTATGAAAGATTTTGACTTGGATGCGACATGCAGTTTTCCTCGGTTTGATATCGCTCAAGAAGGACAACTGTAAATTATTCGCCATTTTTCTATTATGTTTTTCAAGGATGATAAATATAGTGGTTAAGAGAGGCTACATTTATAATAGGTAGGGATGATATACATTTAGATTACGCAAATGTAGGACATAATATTTAGAGGATTTTTAAAAATATCTTTTTCGAGGAATAATGAATATTTCTTGAATATATTTTGAATTAGTTAGGAAGTTTAACAGTTAATGGTAATCCAACTACGGTAAGTTACAGAAATTTATGGAATCCAACCAAGAATAACTAACCACGATATTGATTGTGGTTAATATATAAACTTGTAGATGCAGCAATTTATCTATTTTAGTATTTGCAATATTTTCTTAACAAAACGTATCTCGTCATTAAATGTCACTTATAGAATGATCATATACCGACATATTTGATATCACTATATAACTTAGATAACTATGGTTTATGAATACGGGTAAATTTAGTGAGACATGAGTTGGATATTTCATATATGAAGAAAAAACATGAAATGAATGACACGAGAATGGATTCTCTATTGTCATGTGTATTAAAATGGAGAAAAAAACATGAATGAAGAACATTTGGAGGTATTGTCCATTCTCAAATGTCTTGAAATGGTTTTGATATATGAAATATAGCATCATATCATGGTTAGAGTGATATGAGTTTGTAAAGTATAGTCCTTGAAATATAAGATGTAGTACAACAATATGAAAATATTAATATATGAAATATAACATCATATCATGGTCAGAGTAATATGAGTTCACAGATTTGATATATGATGCATATACAAAAGGATTAGTTACAAAATCATATCACATATTTAATTATCGAATGTTACAAATCATATCATATTGAATGTTAGAAATCATATCATATCATACAAATCATATCACATATTTATGCATATAGAAAAATGACAATGTTTATATCGACTGTTACAAATCATATCACATATTTAAGTACTCTAACTGTGGGAACCGAAATCCACACTGTCGATTTTCCGTCAAATATGGAAACTTAGGGTGAAACCCTAATTTTCCCGAGGTCCTGGATCTCTGCGGAAATCACTAAAACAAACGAATTTAAAAGAATATGGATGAACAATAAAGAACAAAGAGATAAGAATTTGTATGAAAGCTTTTATTGAATAAAGAATTGACAACTGTTACAAAAAGAATTGAAGAACTTAGACGTCGAAACGTTCTAAAGATCTAGATTGCTATTCAAAACGCTAAGTCCTAAATTCTAAGCTAGCAGCCGTCTTTTTAGGTCTGATTTCCGTCCCCCTCTTCTGCCCTACGCCTCTGGTTTATATACTCCTTGCCTTGACGGTTCGATCTTTCCATTTTGCCGGATTTGAGTATTTCGGGAATCTTCCATTTTTCTCGATCCTTCCTTTTCTTCCGCGGAAATCTTCTATTTATCTTCAAACTTGCCTTTATTTTCCTTCTGCGAGTAGACCGTCAAAGCGTTATCGTATCTTCGGGTTTAATTTCGATAATGTCGCGAGATGGGTTTTTATCGTGTTTTAGGACCTTTCGGGCCGTTTTACGATAAAAACCGTTTTACGACTTTAACGAGACCGTTTCCTGATCCGATGCCGTTCTTTTACGATTCTCTCGACGTTTTTTATTTAAAACGTTTTTTATGATTTTAACGAGAAATCTCGAATAAATCGTATAGTTTAGGCAATGTTCGGTGTTTCGTTTAACCGTTGCCATTTATACGATTTCCTCGAGTTCTTTCCGAGAAAGCGAAGTTTTACGGTTTTTATCGTAAAACTTGAATGATAGTTCGGATCGAGACGGAACGGGAGACGTTTCGGCCGTGGTTCAGAATGCGACCGTGTCGAAAGACGTAAGTTTTGAATCGGGGATGCGGGAGATCGAGGCGCGGGATATCCGAGAAGTTTTTAGTTCGCCCATCGGCGAACTAAGCCGGGCCGAGTTTTTATAAAACGATTCTCGAGTTTTATAAAACGATTCTCGAGTTTTATAAAATGATTCTCGAGTTTTATAAAACGATTCTCGAGTTTTATAAAACGATTCTTCGAGTTTTATAAAACGATTCTCGAGTTTTATAAAACGATTCTTCGAGTTTTATAAAACGATTCTCGAGTTTTATAAAATGATTCTTCGAGTTTTATAAAACGATTCTCGAGTTTTATAAAACGATTCTTCGAGTTTTATAAAACTATTCTTCGAGTTTTATAAAACGATTCTCGAGTTTTATAAAACGATTCTTCGAGTTTTATAAACGATTCTCGAGTTTTATAAAACGATTCTCGAGTTTTATAAAACGATTCTTCGAGTTTTATAAAACAATTCTCGAGTTTTATAAAACGATTCTTCGAGTTTTATAAAATGATTCTCGAGTTTTATAAAACGATTCTCGAGTTTTATAAAACGATTCTTCGAGTTTTATAAAACGATTCTCGAGTTTTGTAAAACGATCTCTGAGTTTTATAAAATCACTTTTGCGGAAAGTAATGATCCCCCTTTTACAGAAGTTATCGCAGACGTTGATTTCGAGAGTACGGTTTTTGACACCAACACTAACCATATTACCTACTATAACCCAGATAATATAAATATATGAAATATAGTATGGAATATTGTTAAAGTAATTAATGGGAAGATAGAGAATAAATCGGGTATATGTAATATGTGATATGATTTGTAACGAATCGATATATATATATAGATGTAAGCCCAAAAAAATAAATTACCAAAATGTCATTAATGAGGGTGCAGACAACTTACATCAATCAATTTTTCAAGAGTGCCTTTACTTTTAATAGTATAGATCATTCTTAGGATTATGCCCCTAAATTTTATAATTAATTACAAAATTTGCCAAAAAAAATTTCTATTCTTTTCTATAAATTTCTAAAATTTAAAGTCCAATCAATAAACAAAACAGCCCAATCAATGAAAATAATTTGTCCATCTAAGAATAATTGCCCATTTCATTTCATGTATGTTTCATCACTGACCATCTAAATTCGTTTCTCTTCTAACCTTATACCCTAAAACTCTATTCAAACTCTAACTTTATCCAAACCCTATTAACACCATCAAAATCTATTGTCCATTAAACTATACCAAATTTTCGAATGACATAATTTAATTTAATATTACTTTTCAATACTATTAGTTATAGTATTATAGTATAGGGTTAGCATTTTTTGAAACCATTGACCTTTTAAACAACCATTAATATAAAGATAAACCAAATTTTGTATATTCCACCAATTATCCGATGCAAGTCAAATAAATTCTAAGAATATTCTATATGACATCCATTTTCATAGTTACCAAATACAATAAATTCAAAAGAGAATATATAGAAACAAGATTTTTTGAAATATATAGAAACAACCTTTTCGAATATACCTAAATTAACTTGATGAACACGCAAAGAATATTTTCTGCATGACATGGTAACTGATTTTTTCTGAATCTATACTATTAAAACAGAATCCTTGTTAGAATTATGTCCTTAATTTTTAAAAAGATTACAAAATCATATCACTAACTTCTATTTATTTAAGTTAAAGAACCAAATATTCCCTATATCTATGAGAACCAATACTTTCCATATTATTGTAAAAGTTAAAAAAAAAACTCTTTATATGATACAATTACAATATTTAAGGAGTTTGGTTGAACCGTAACTATAGAAATTTTACTGTAGAATTTAGTTTGTAGAATTTTTGGATGTTGCTGTATCTAATGTAGCTTGTAGAAATTAAATGAGAAAAATAGAAAAAGAAAGATATTCCTATATCAATCCTACAACATAATTTTTTTTGCTTTAGAAAATAAGGTTCCTACAACCACTTTTTTATTTTTTTTTACTTTAACTTTAAAACTACTTAAAACATGATTGGTGATTTATATGATTGTAAATGAAAAATAAAATTAAAGTCACTTTTAAAGCGCAACCAATCACCCTCATTAGACTCCAAGTCATTGATTACTCTGCCTATATAATGGGCCGGATCGGCACATAACCATTTTCTTTTGATACTCCACTAGTGAAAAAATATTAATTTTAATGAAAGAAAAGTTTGATGAAAAAATTGGTATCCCTTTATTATTAAAGGAGAAGCAAAATCAAAATGTAACCTTTAAAAGGTAGATTATTTACATTTGTGTCATTTTGCATATGTGTCATAATGAAAATTATTCTCAGCCTCTTTTAATTAATCATTTCATAACTAGCCTATTTACATAGTATGCCATTGGACTACCTTATCAAATCATCTGATCAATTGTATAGTTTACTTTATCTTTTTGTAAATGTATGGTTTTAACTCATTTAAGGTAGTGTCTTTCACACATGATCATAAGCATTTTTTTCATTATGTACATGCAAAACATTATAAAACTTTTTAGCTTTCATCGTAATTAGCCTACATAAAACAATAATGAAAATTTCTTAGCTTTCATCGTATCAAAGGTTGAGCTACAAAGAAGAAACATCATACCATATTATAATTAATATAATTCATACAATAAATTACATATATGAAGTTCATTGTATGTTGAGTTTCGCCTTATGAAAAAAAACATAAAAAATTAATTTTTTTAGCAAATTACTTATACCAATTCTGGGTTACTTGTTATGGTGTAAAGCAAAACACTATCATACAATTCTTTTTTAGTGTAAAGCAAAGCTTTTGCATACATTAATACATATATTTATATACAATATATAAATCCTTCTTTTAGCTGCGCATTAGAAAATTAATAAGTTTAAAATATCTTAATATGCTACTTTAACATTCAGGTATATATATGTGAAACAAAGCTCTATCAAATAAATTGATATATTCTATGTTCTATGCATTTAAAAAAAATAAGACGAATCTGATAAAAATAGTATATATTGTCAATTCAATACAAATCATTTTAGATTTTACCCTTGGCGCTGATACACGGAGATATTATAAAAAAAATCATATTAACTTTTTTCCCAAAAATAACACAAATTATATTCATCTATGAAACTGAGAAGATCATTTTCAAGATGATAACTTTGATCGAATCAAGAGAAATGATGATTAAAGCCTTTAATATTTAGTTTATAAATCGTTTTCTCTTTAGTTTTGCTTCCATTGAAATTTTTCGGTAAGTAAATAATGCTACATTTAATGTTAACACAAATATTAAGTTCTATACGCTTAAATTCAAAAATAAGGAGTAACTACCTACGCTTCATCTAAGGAAATTGCCAAGCAATAAAATGAGATATTTATTGTTTTTCAAAGTTTGATTATTCCTAATAATCTATGTAGTATGAGATATTTTTTGGTAAACAATAGTATGAGATTTGTTACAAATATATCAGTTATGTACTTTGAACTTGGTTAACACGAATCCTTACTCACCACTTCAAAACTATGTCAGTTATATGACATTTATTCTGATCACATATTTTCTATTTAATATGATATGAATATTATTGGGGTTTTATAATCAAATACGTAAGTGTATGGATTACAGAGCAAGTATTCTTATAATATTTTATTCAGTTAATGTCGTATATACCTATATTTATGTCCAAAATTATTGAATTTATTGTGCTACCAGTCGGTTCTTCTATATATACCAAGTCACTCATGATATTGCAATTGATCCAAATAAAAAACTCCTGCCTCTTTATATATGTTTATCTTGTTTAAGTTTAAAATGGCTGGTGTAGAAGAAGAATTTATAGTGTTTTATACAATCACAATACTGTTAATTTGTTCATCTTACTCCCATCCTACATCTGTTTGTATTCTATCAGTGAGACACATTTACATGATAAGAAGAATTTATTAAATGTCAATCCATTGAGAAAAAAAGGATGATAAGCCAAGTTCATTTAATGTATTTTTCTGCATAGTTAGTCTAACCTACGAGTATCTTATGTAGACATTCGATTACGACTTAAAAAACACATAGAATCAACGTAGTCAAAATATTTTTGAGTCAGTAAAAAAGAAACAGAGAGCCTGTAAATGCTTAAGGCATTAAGGAAAAATAGACACATATCATTAATTATTATTTTGCTCTTTCTGGCCATAAGATCTATTCAACATATTTTCGACTTATTGTTAATGTTAGAGATTGTAAACATTCATAAAAGTCACAACACCTAATATAAATAATCGCAACTCAACAAGAATCGGCTAACCGAGGATCATCAAGAAAATAGTGAGTTAATTGACCCGAGATCGTTTGTTAGTACCATCCCGATTGTACAAGTAAGTATTCGCTGGAACGCTCTTTTCATTTTCTTTCATTTCTCTAGGTACGTGTTTAATATTTGTTTATACATGTGTTGATCCGTATTTAAAATATCATCATTTTTATTTGATTATTTACAATATGTTCGCATTTATTATAAATAATAGATTCGATGGACCTTCTAACATTCAGAGACAACAAATAAAAGTTAACTAGATGAGAACCCGCGCGAATGCGCGGGGTGAAATTTTTATACTAATTATTATTTATTAAATGGTTTTTAACATTTTGCAATACTATAGTATTTATCGATTACAAATGATGAATACAAATATTGGTATCTTAAATTATCATAGGTCGAGACGTTTGAGAATTCGTCGGTTTTGGTTTGATTGAGACATATTTTCAGATTGAAATTTTTATACTAATATTTATTTATTAAATGGTTTTTAACAGTTTGCAATACTACAGTATTTATCGATTATAAAATGATGAATACAAATGTTGGCATCTTAAATTATCATAGGTATGGACGTTTGAGACTTCGTCGGTTTTGGTTTGACTGAGACATATTTTTAGATTTTGGTATTATTCTCATAAATCCTATTTGAATTTTACTAATTATCGGATTGGATTCGATTTGATCTTTTCAATTCAGTTTGGATTGGATTGTAACCAATATCTGAAATTATCCCAAAAAATATTTTTTAAACATGAAAAGTTGGCAAAAAAATCAAAATATTTAAACTATTAATAAATCTAATTTAAAATTAGTTAAACTATCTAAACAAACTAAAAGATATTAAAAAAACAAAGAAAACAAACTACAAAAATCTTTTGAATACTATAAGTTGTATCTACTAACCTCAAACCTTTTCACTGAAATTTTTAAATTAACATATTTATAATATGAATATCTACTAATGATACTTCATATTCGTACGATTTATGATAATTTGTATCTTGTTTGTAAGAAAAACAAAGTTAAACCATTGATCATAAAATTTGCAATGAGGGATTTTACTATTTTTAGTTATTTCTGGTCGTTTTAAAAATTAAAAATATAACCTATAAGAAAAAAAATTAATTTTTATTATATATTTAATGTGATTGTTTAATTTATTTTAATAATTTAAAATTAAACAAAAAAGAGAGAGGACACAGAAATATGTATTATTCATAATCATTAATTACATATATATGATAATTATATTAGGTAATTTCGTAGCTTTTATTTAAGGAAATAAAATATATTGTTTTATACCTAGCAGAGTTGATCTCTTACAAAATGTATATATATTATAGTCCTAAATGCAAGAAATTAAATGTTACATTATTTCATTCCTAACAAAGTTGGTCTATTAAAAAATTAAGGCCAGAAGCTCTGTGAGCTTGACACGTAAGCATGGTCTCCAAGGTTGTGCATTTATGAATGTTTCAGGATTAATATATAAGGGATTTATGGGATTTTAATTCAAACACACAAATTATATCGGTATAAATCTAGAGATTATATTTAAGGAAATTATGCTTTTTTGTTGATATAATTTTTATTTCACATCGTGCAATGCGTGGATCTCTACCTAGTTACACTTATAGTGGTGAAACATGTATAGAATAGATTAAAATCTAATCGGAACAACCAAAGTTACATTAACTCAATCCAATTCATACATTATACATAATTCCATCTGTTGAAGTTTTACTCAACCTAAATGATTCGGTTTGATTGAAAACCCAAGTTGTAACTAAGTTGAATAGTTTGAATTTAATGAAATGTATTTTTAGCTAGAATAAATTTTATACGACGAGACTTAAATAGTTGGAGTTTAATCAAATGTAAATTAACCAAACCAAAACCAAAATTAAACCAAAGTGCCCACACTGCCTCATATGTTTTTGGTTTATATCAAACCAGCATAGTTATTTGGTTATATCATAACCAGACATTGTTATTTAAAAATAAAAATACACAAAAAAATGTGTTTGTTTCTTCAGTACATATTGTCTTTTTGTAGAACAATTGCCACTGAATAACATTGATATTTAATTACCATGGAAATCTTCCCAAGATTCTTTTCCATAATCGGACAAAAGAACACATAACATGCATTTAGCCGTTAGAATTTTAAATTTACATAATTAAATAAAGATTGTTAATAAAATGATTTTCCTTTGGACAAAAGAGTTCAAAAGACAAAGTGGAAATATACCCTTATCATCGACTCCTCTGTCTCTTGCTCTCACACGTATAACGGCTCTCTTTTTGCTGACTGTTGAAAATTTCAAATATCACCTCTCTATGACCAAAAAAAGTTTTCAAATTCACCCCAAGATTTCCAAAGATTTCAATCTAGTCCACAGATTGGGTATATAGTCCAATAAGAGCATATGTTCAACTACGAGTTTTTTTTTTGATAGAATATGTTCAACTAAGAGTTTTCAACATAACTTAATTTAAATTTAATTTTGTTTAACTTAAATTGACGTACGAATATATAATATAAATATTTAGTTATGGCAAGAATTAAAACTTATATCAATATATGTAGTAATTTTAAAATACCCAGTTTAATTCTTTAATATTAATGGTTTATTAGAGCATGTACATTGAGGGTTCATAAGAGGTTTATAAGGGGGTTCACACAGTTTTCTAGATGAATAGTGATGAACTTCTCTTTCCAAAAGTTCATCCCGATGAACCCAAGAGAGTGGAATTCACCACGTGCCGGAAGGGGATTGGTTAAATTAATTTTTTTTTTATTTTTTTTTTAAAAAATCTGACAAAAAGAAAAATAATAATAAAATATTTTAAAGATGAACCCCAAGAGGCATTGATGTACATGCTCTTATATTTTGAGAACATGAGATTTTTAATGTTGCTGTCAAGAGTCACGGGTCACGAGAAGAACGATTATGTGTTTGGGGAGCTATATGTAATACTTATAAAGTAAGTAGCCATATAAGGATATTAATAAAGTAAGTAGCCACTAAAAGCATTTTAAAAAAGTTTCTTCTCCTCAGAATTTGAAGTTTTGAATTTCGTTTCTGTCTTCTTCTCTCTCATCAATTCAATTTCTCACTCACTGCTTGAATTTCTTCAGCAGAAATGGGTTGCTGCCTCAGCAAGAAGACTTCTCCATCATCTTCTTCCCCGAGTGGGGTATCCCCAGATCCCAACAAATCTGCCATTGATAAACCTCTGAGACGAGAGACTGAAGCACATGAGAAGCTGGAAGTAGAAGAACCAAAACCCAAGAATGAAGCAGAAATCCAAGAAAATGGCAACCCAAGGAAAGAAGTGTTCGTGATCAAACATCGAAGGAGCCATGAGCGATCCAAGACGACGACAGATCCGGATGATTCAACTGCTTCGGAGGAGAAATCAACCGGTACGAATCAGACTCCAGCCGATGTAGATGCTATACTGATTCAATGCGGGAGACTAAGCCGTAGCAACTCAGCGGCGGCGAAAACCAGGAGATATTCTGGATCCAAGAGGAGCTTCGATTTCGACAAGAACGAGCGGAGCAGCCGCGACGGTGACGCGGATGAAGCTGACGCGGAGGACGGAGAGGAAGAAGAAGCTGAGCGGCGGATTCATCGGCATCGTCAACGTGGCGGAGATTCGCCTCGGGAACGGAGGAGACGGACTCCGAGCAGAGAGAGGGAGGATTCCAAGAGCTATCGATCGGGGAGTAGGGAGAGAGGAAGTGGTAGCAGACGGGTGAGCAGATCTCCTGGAAGAAGATCGGATACAAACCCTAACCCTAATTCATGCGCCGGCAGTGGCAGTTCCGTAAATTCGAGCAACAATAGACCTGCCAAGTTCGTATCGGTTCCCGCAACGGATAAAGCTTCTTCGTTGGTTATGGAGAAGAGCAACAAGGAAGATCCGTCTATTAAACGGATTGCTGTCAAGAGAAACGTGGCCTCTCCGAGGTCACAGTCCCCCGCAAGAGCTGCTTCTCCTAGAGCTCAGTCTCCCGCGAGAGCCGCGGTTAACGCAAGTAGCAACGCTCAGCCTTCCCCGTCGAAGCTCAGGAGGAAAACGGAACATTCTCCCTACAGGAGGAACCCACTGGGAGAGATTGATCCCAACTCATTGGCGTATCCTCAGCCTCAAGCCAGTTGCAACAAGAAGATGGTGAACAGAGAGAATGAAAGTCAAGGATTGGTTAAAGAATCTGTGAATTTCGACGGTCAGGTATGAATTCTATAGCTATCTTTAGTAATGATTCCATTCAAGTGTTTTGGTATTTGTTGGGATGAAAGTTTGTTATAATGTTTGTGTTTCAGAAGATGAATGCTAAAGCTGGTACTCAACCTCCAAGCCGTAGAAGCGCAAGCCCGAGCCGTGTCACCAAGGAGGCAGTGGAAGAGTGTAAGATAGTGGTGTCAGGAACTGAACTCCCTAAGGCTCAAGTTATGAGCAGGAGCAGATCATTGAGGAAGTCACGTGATTTCGATTTCAGTCCCGAAGCATTGCTCTCAAACAACATCGACAACAATAACAATGCACCACCAGCATCTTACGCAGCTTTGCTTTTAGAAGACATTCAAAACTTCCATCAGAAGAGTGTCAATGTCAATGCCATAACCTCATCTATGTCCAAAGCCTGCTCCATCGTTGAAGCAGTTTCAGACCTTAACTCTACTACGAATAAACACCAAAGAAACGAGCTCAACAATTTCGCATCAGCAGCAGTGAAGAAAGCGGATCTAATGGAGCCAAGCTTTGAGAAGTACGTGACCGTTAAGAGAGGTGGTTCTTCGTTGGAGGACATGGAAGAACAAGAGTCTTCCGGAAGCAATAGTATCACGGGAAGTAGCTGTGTGGTGCAACGTAAGGGTTACTCATCGCGGGAGCCCAATTCAGCTGAATCGACAGATCGAATGAGTGGGAGATCGAGCAACAAGGAACGTGATCGGAGTCCATTTGGTGTGCAAGAGTTTGATCCGTTAAAGAAGAATGGTGTTGGAGTTGGAGGCAAAAGAGTGGCAACAACAACTCGTGTTGCTACAGTTTCAGTGTAATCATGAATTTGTTGTTTCTTGATTTTTATTGTGTACGTACCTACCGTTCCCTGGTTGCAGAGTAGCAACTCGTGTTTCATTTCTTTTGCAACCATTTGGCCATTTTCAAATCAAATTATTCCTTTTTTACGGTTATAATTTGGATACGATCTCAACTTTAAGAATTTTGGCTTTGTTCACACTAATTTCGGTATGAATCAAACAGAAGAAGAAAATAGATTCTCTCGACTGTGACAAAACCAAATCTTCATCCTCTGCAGCAACATTCTCACCATCATCGCAGTGCTTGCATGTAATAGAAGGTGGAGTTCGATGCAAAACCAGATTAATCCTTTTCTCAGTCCAAGCTATTCTTCTCTCAAAGCTTAACCCATCCATCTCTATGCATATTGCTACTATCAATCTCAGCTACCCACGCTAATCAGCGTGAGCTGCGATAAATCTACTTTCCTCCTCACATATTAAATATATCGTCGTCTCTTTACCTTCACACGAGGCGGTATGTAAACAAAAAAATTATCCCCCATGTCTGTGATTAGTCTGCTTATTGCTCTCTCCTTGGATATATCTTCTTGATTATGATGATCTGGTGATGAAGAACATTCCAAAGATCTTCTTCCCGGTTTGGCTTTTTCTTGCATAACTACTACACGGAGAGCTTCTTCCCCCGCTTGGATGGAGTCCCAACACGTTCAGATTCTTACAACATGCATGAAAGAGACTGTTTACAAGAAAAAAAAACATATTCCACTAGTAGAATTTGAAACATAAGTTGATCAGGTTTTCTTACCTTCTCGTTCTTCTGGTAACTATTCCACAGATTATCAACGGTTCTGTATGTGTCATCAGCTGATGCTGCTTCTAAACCAGCAAAAAGCTCGTTTCTCCCGTGCCATAACTACGACAAAATACCCTTTTCATCTTCTGCAATAGAACTACATTCAGGAAGCCTTGTAGAATTGAGAGCGACGAACAAATCACACATGGAAATAGTTTGTAAAGAGATTCTACCAGCGGTTTCAGCATTAAGCTCATAATATTTCGTTTCAAGGCTCTTCAGTATCAAATTCATTTGCTTTCGTGACATCTGGTAACATTGTATCATCAAGCTTGTAAGACCCGCATTCCCCAAAATCCAACGGGTGCAAAGCACGGATTTAGGGACAGGGGTCTACGCCAACAGACAAGCCATGTTTCCTGCCAATAGTCCGAGAACCACCAAACGCGTTTCTTTATGTTCAAATTCGTTAACCCAACAAATATCTCGCAGTTCTATTCAAAGTCGTGCAAGAGGAAAGAAAATCAAAAGGAAAAAGAGGCCATGAATAAATTATAAATGGATTATTCAATGAGATGGCTTCTAAACCAGCGTCCCCACATGGCAATCCATATAGCTCAATGCCGAACAAGGACTGACTAGTCGCACAAATATTCAACATTTAGAGCATATGCAATGGTGAGGTTCACCAATGAATCCTTAGCCATTGTTTAGTAATATATATATTTTTTTTGTTTGAATAGTTAAGGATCCGAAGCTAATCTGGCTGTTTAATGGTGTATCCGAAGATGGGAGTCCTTAAAAAAAAAAATTAAATTTTAAAAAATTGAAACTAAAATTTTATTAATTGCATTATTAAAAAAAGATACAGTAATTAAAAATAAACATATAAAAGATACATTAATTAATTTTTATCACTAAACTTGTTCCCAATATAGAGGACATAGAGGACAAAGGAGTTGTAGTTATAATAGTTGATCATCCATTACAAGTCATAGGTTTAAAAACATTTTGAAACAAGGGAACAACAACATAGAAGTCATCCATTACAAGTCCACTAGAAGAAGATTACAATAAGACAATAGCACGACAAACATGCATCATTTAGGAAGAGACGAGGAAGTTGAGGCACCATTCTTGCTGCTCAAGTAGTTGGTCAGTAAGTCAGTATACTCTTTCCTTTCCGAACATACACACAGCAATGGAGAAGTTTTCCCATCTCCAACCACATTGAATACAAATAAGTCTCCTACGGTGGTTCTGTTATCAACACAAAACCTTCTCACTACAAGAAAACTCGTCCATTACTAGGACGGGTTTTCCTCGTTAGTTCCTAGTAAATGACATTTTACTAGGAACTTACGAGGAAACGCGTTTCCTCGAAACACGTTCATCGTAAAGCCATTTTCCTCATAAGGTCGTAGCGAATTTACGAGGAAAGCTTTCCTCGTAAAGGCGTGGTAATATTTTCTTCGTAAGATCCTCGTAAGTTTTCCTCGTAAGCTCGTAGTAAGTATTTCCTCGTAAGGTCGTAGTGATACATTACGAGGAAATTACTAGAACAGTTTACGAGGATATTATTTGGAATTATTTACGAGGATTTTGCTTGGAAATGTTTTTTTTCCTATTAAAAAAAATAATTACAAATAATTAATTTATTTTTTAAAAATAAAAAAATCAAATTATAAATAAAAAAATAAAAAACAAAATATTTTATAAATAACTAAATAATATACAAAAAGTTTTTAAATTCATAATATACAAATAAAAATAAAAGAAACTACGGATGCTGGTCGTGAAATTGCTGAACGAACCGGTCGTCGTCCTGGCTCGGCAAATCCTCTCCATTGTTGGTCGCCGGCTGTGACTGTGATGGCGGAGGATGTTGGGTACTTGGAATCCCTGCACGTTCCCGTCTCTGACGCAACAGCTCCTGCACTTGCGGGTTTCCAACCGCCATAATGTCGAGGATATCGGTGAGAGAAGTGACATGCTCGGTGAGCGAAGTCACATGAGACTGCGTCGCCTGCAACTCCGAGCGCAGCTGATCATTGACATCATGCTGCTCCTGATGATAAGACGATGTCGCTGCAGGGACATCGTTAACCGAGCCAATCCCGATGATACGCCCCTTTTTCCTAGGGGCGGCCTGAAAATAAAAATATTAATAACATTAAGAAAAATTTAAAAAATATTAAAAATTAATAGTAAAACAAATTATTTACCTCCTCGTAAATCTTATCCACGTCTACAGTGGATAATATGACTGGAGACCCAGTATGCTGAGTCAGCTGGGTCTGGCGTTCGTCAACTCGGGCAACAAGCTCGTTGTAGATCTGCTCGGAAGCAGGATCTACAAACTGCCCAGCCTTGTTCCGGTGGGTCCTCTCGTAAAGGTCTTTCAGAGATGGAAGAACTCCTGTCTCCTTAGCCTAAAATTAATTTATAAAATTAAATATTAATTTGGAATATATTCAAATAAAATAAAAATTAAATTGATATTAAAAATCATCTTACCATGTCTAGACAAACTCCCCCGTGAGGTTTTCGACCCGTGGTGTGAAGCACCTTCGTGTTGCCATGCTCGTCCTTGGTCATGCGGTTCCCGGAGTTTGTGTTGGAGGTTCTGACCGAGTCCGGCAACGTCCAATAGCTGATGAGGCCATCCCACACCGTGGTTGTGAGGCAATCGGGTTTCCCGGCCTCGTAACCATCCACCTGATTTAAA
>CAKOAT010431821.1:129076-142631 GCA_932364175.1 Eruca vesicaria subsp. sativa | reverse complement strand
TTGGAACTGGAACTTGCCCATTGCTTTGTATATGTAGCTCACTCCTTGAGCAGATATCGGGTAAGTCCAACCTTGATTTTACGTTGTCTTTCGTCTTCCCTGGGACATTCAATATAGTGTTCATGATGTTCTCAAAAAAGTTCTTCTCTATATGCATCACATCGAGGTTGTGGCGCAAAAGAAGATCTTTCCAATATGGGAATTCCCAAAATATACTCTTTTTGTGCCAATTGTGCTGAACACCATAAGAATCAGGCATATTACTGGGAACATGCCAATTCCCACCACGAGGAGCTGTTTCCAGAGCACAGTAGTAATCGATTTGCGCTTCGATTTGTTCTCCAGTTAAATATGGAGGAGGAGTGTCTCTAACAACCCTTTTGTGCCTGAACAACTTCTTGTTTCTTCGGTATGGGTGGAGAATGGGAAGAAATCGACGGTGACAATCGAACCAACTAGTCTTCCTACCATGCTTCAACTGAAACGCATCTGTCATTCCATTACAATATGGACAAGCTAATCTCCCATGTGTAGTCCACCCAGACAACATACCATATGCAGGAAAGTCACTTATGGTCCACAAAAGCATCGCTCACATCGTAAAGTTTGTTTTCGTTGAACAATCATATGTCCTCACCCCTGTTGACCACAAATCTTGCAACTCTTTTATCAATGGTTGTAGAAAAATGTCGAGAGATCTTTTTGGATGTTTTGGACCAGGTGTTAATATGCTCATGAATAGAAAATCTCGTCGCATGCACATCTCCGGTGGCAAGTTATACGGTGTAAGAAAGACCGGCCACAATGAATATTGTCTCCCAGACATTCCAAATGGACTAAATCCATCAGTGCATAATCCAAGATACACATTCCGGCTATTGCTAGCGAAATGTGGATGTACATTGTTAAAATGTTTCCAGGCTCTTCCATCTGATGGATGAGTCATCTCTCCATCCGTCTGAGTATGTTCGGCGTGCCATCTCATCCCTCCAGCAGTCTCCTCAGATTGGTACAATCTTTTCAATCTGTCTGTGATTGGTAGGTACCACATCCTTTGGTACGGTACCCTATTACTCCCTCGACCTTGCGGTTTGAATCGTGGCTTCTTACAAAATCGACATTCTTCTAACTTCTCATCATCTCCCCAGTAAATCATGCAGTTGTCGATGTAAACGTCTATCATCTCCGAGGGCAACCCTAGACTATATACCAATTTCTGAATCTGATAATAAGATTCAGCAGACACATTGTCTTCTGGCAAATACTCTTTAAACAAGTCTGCCCATGCATCCATACATTTTTCAGGTAGATTGTGATCGGTTTTAATACTCATCATTCTAGCAGCCAACGACAATTTAGACAGACCTTCNTAGCATCTTCTCCATGTTGATACCAAATATAATAATATGGCATGAAACCTCTATTTACTAAATGCTTCCAAACATTTTCACGAGGGCCTAATTTGGTATTGCAACATTTCCGACAAGGACAGAACATCTTACCACTTTCCTGCGTGAGTGGTGTAGAATCTGCTTGATGCATAAACGTCTCCAACCCTTCGAGAAATTCCTTCGTCACCCTCCCGTTATTATCTCTGTGTGAATACATCCACTTCCGCAACTCGAAAATACTTCCCGGACCGGACATTTTTTTTTGTTTGATCAAGCTTATAGCTGATTTTTTTTGGTGTGTTTCAAATGAATCACATATGGTGGTATTTATAGAAATTTTCGAATCTGAGCATTTACTAGGAAATTGCTAGGAAAAGTAGGTACAAAACACGTTTTTGATTAATATTCGATATTTTCTATCATTTTCCTCTTAATTTCGTAGTAACAAATCTTTTCCTCCTAATTTCGTAGTAAACAATTACTAGGACTTTATGAGGAAAAGCTTTACTATGAGTTTACGAGGAAAATAACTTTTTCCTCGTAAGGGCCTCGTAAATTTACTTTGATTTTACGAGGAAACTCTTTTCTCGTAAGTTTACGAGAACTTTACGAGGAAAAGTGGTTTCCTCGTAAACTCGAAGTAAACTCGTAGTATTTTTATGAGGAAATATTTTCCTAGTAAACTTTCCTAGTAATGGCTTAGTTTTCTTGTAGTGTCTCCAGCCCCTTCCAATGTAAAACATGCCGCCTGCTTCATTAAATCGTAAACTGACTGACCATGACTTCCCCTCTTTGTTCACCAGTTTCGCTTCTCGGCATCGATTTTTCAAAATAGTACACCGCGTAGCCTCCACAGGAAGATGCTGCAAACAAAGAAGGTAAAGACACATAATAGATCACAAGTGTATCTTCACGAAGATTTTAAATTCAAACAAATAAAGTAAACTACTCACAAGTTTGTCTTCAGAGAGATTTGACAGAGTGATCTCAGCCAAGAAACAATAGTCAAATGAGAAAGAAGGAGTGACCTCTGCACCATCCGCAGCATCATCCCCTTGAGGAGGTGTATACTGAATCTCAGTAAAACTAGGACCGAAAGGAGCCACATGAAAGACCATGTCTCCTTCCTTTTTGAACAACACAATGTCACTGATGCGAAAGGAGTGTGCTTTGGCGAAGACTTTCCAACCATCGGTGAGTCTTCTTCCTTCTTGTATAACTTCCCAAGTTTTGTGTGAAGCGTCCGATCGTAGTGTCCATTTTCCTTGGTTCGGCTTGCCTTCTATGTGTTTTGAGTAGAAGGCAAGTGGTATTGCCTACAAGTCAACAAAGGATAAGTTAAGCAAAGGACATAAATAGGGGAGAAATAGAGAGCGTGTGTATACCACGCCACTGTAGAAACCAGGAAGCAGAGGCTTCAAGAAGTGAGGTTCATGTTGATTCGCCATCTGCAAACAAGAAACGAAATGGAAACAATCTTAAAAACTCAAGACTCCTATTAAAAGAAATGATGTAAATAAAGTTAAACAATAATAATCATCATTAAACCAACGAAAGCACTAACTAGTTAGACAAAGTAAATACAAGAGAGTACATCTTAGAGAAAACACATAATCCACACCAATCGATTGGAAACATTAAAGGTTTCGAATCTTCTTACTAGATTGAACGAGATTATATATTGAAACGATGTAAGAAAAAAGGGAAGATCCCCTTCTGATTGAAACGAAAATCCTTCCCAAACCCTATCTACAAACGCACCCTATCCCCAAATCGACTTAACCCCAAAATTTTTTGAAACCCTAATTTCAACCATAACGAAATCGATTGAAACTCCATAAACTAAGAGGAAACAAGAGAGGAAACAAGATGATAACTGATTTAAATCGAAAAATCTTTAACTTTATGCTTCGATTTACCTTGATTAAAGCTTTGGGAGAGAAATCGCCTTCCCTATCGCCTTTCTCTCTCGAGTGGTTTTTTTTTCTGCTTTGGTCGAGAATGAGATTTTTTCCCCCTAAGGCAAACACGGATCCACTCATTGCTTGACACGTACACAAGGATCACCCGGCAAAAATCCTTAACGAAGGGGTATATTAAAACTTTCCTAAGAAAACTCGCTAAGGATGAGTTATGGGTCACCGTTGCAGGTGCCCTTACGAACCACGATCACATCCTACCTTTTACCCATAGGGATTAACATTTCACATTTCCACATGGTTCACACTAGGGATGTTAACAATGGATTTTTACCCATAGGGTATCCTAAACCCTGTTGAAATTTAAAACACAAAACCCATATGTTCAGTTTTCAAATTTCACGGGTTTATTTAGGGTGGGTCTTGATTTATAATTTACTCCATTGGGGTTATCTTATCGGTTAGGGATACCCAATTGGTTTTCTTAATTAAAAACAAAAAATAAGTAAACGATGTCGTGTTATCTTATTTTTTACCCCTTGTTCGTAAACTCGCTAGGCGCTACGCGTGCGGTATAGCAGGGCCTAGCGATTTATTGAAAAATCAGAATAAACTCGGGGAGTACGCGGAGCGGGATTTTTGTATTTATATGTATAATATCTTATTTATACGTATAATACAAACATTTTATGTATAACATATGTTTGTGTAAAAAACTTGTTACGCCCCTATTTATTGTATTAATGTTGTTCATTATGTTTTAGCTTTGTTTTATCAAGTTGTATATACATAATGCACCAAGAACTTTAATATATATTAACATATGATTACAATTATTCAAAAACTTATGAAGGTGATTTCACAAACAAAACATACTAGATGATAACCCGCGCGCATGCGCGGGGTGAAATTTTCATACTAATATTTATTCATTAAATAGTTTTTAACATTTTGCAATACTACAGTATTTATCGATTATAACATGATGAATACAAATGTTGGTATCTTAAATCATCATAGATCTGGACGTTTGAGATTTCGTCGGTTTTAGTTTGATTGACACGTATTTTTAGATTTTGGTATTATTCTCATAAATCCTATTTGAATTTTACTAATTATCGGATTGGATTCGATTTGATCTTCTCAATTCAGTTTGGATTGGATTGTAACCAATATCTGAAATCATCCCAAAAAAATTTGTTAAACATTAAAAGTTGACAAAAAAATCAAAATATTTAAACTATTAATAAATCTAATTTAAAATTAGTTAAATTATCTAAACAAACTAAAAGATATTAAAAAAAAGAAGCAAATAAAACAAACTACAAAAATCTTTCGTATACCATATTTTGTATCTACTAACCTCAAACCTTTTCACTGAAATTTTTAAATTAACATATTTATAGTATGAATATGTACTAATGATATTTCATATTCGTACGATTTATGATAATTTGTATTTTCTTTGGAAAAAAACAAAGTTAAACCATTTATTATAAAATTTTCAATGTGGGATTTTACTATTTTTAGTTATTTATGGTCGTTTAAAAAAAATTAAAAATATAACCTATAAGAAAAAAATAAATTTTTTATTATATATTTAAATGTGATTGTTTAATTTATTTTCATAATTTAAAATTAATAAAAAAGAGAGAGGATACAAAAATATGTATTATTCATAATCACTAATTACATATATATGTTAATCATATTAGGTAATTCCGTAGTTTTTATTTACGGAAATAAAATATATTGTTTTATACCTAGCAGAGTTGGTCCCTTAAAAGATGTCTATATATAGTCCTAAATGCAAGAAATTAAATGTTACATTATTTCATTCCTAGCAAAATTGGTCCATTAAAAAATTAAAGCTGAGAAGCTCTGTGAGCTTGACACGTAAGCATGGTCTCCAAGGTTGTGCATTTATGAATGCTTCAGGATTAATATATAAGGGATTATATATATAGTTTAACACTTGAACTACCTATGTTAGATTTATTAAAGGATATTTTTTTCATGGCAAAAATTAAACTAATCACATATATTATTGTGTATATCATATCCAGGTAACTCAAAAAGTAACGTTTGATACAAAGCCTAACACAAACCCATCTAAAACCCAGTACAAAAACATCAAAACATGTCAGCTTAAAAAAAAGAGCCACGTCAATATCTCAACATCTCACATCGCTTATGGGAAAAATGCTGAAGGTAAGTCCACTCTTATAAATAAGGTATGATCTCTTTACTTTTCCCAATGTCAAACAGGCTTCAAATAAGACCCATCTTCTTGATGGGTCTAAGTTAATTGAGTTAAAAATTAGTTATTAATCCGATTTCTAAATGCATAATATAATTAATCGGCTGTTTAATTATGTCCCGAGTAATTTTGGCGAGTTGACCAGCGGTGGACAAGCGTTTAGCTAGCGGCCGAAAACGAGGTAACTCGGCCGCGTTTTAGAACAAGGCTCTTACCCACTTATTTTGTCTCTCTCGTGACCACAGTCACTAATCTTAGATCTAAGAAATCAGATATGTTTTCATTCCTACGATTCCAATAAAGATTTCAGCTTTCTATATTACAAAAAGAATACTTTTTGTCTCCAACAGACACGCATGTTCGATACCGGTGAGTATTCTTTTTACATGGATGTACTAGATAATTATCCGCGCAAAGCTGCGAGCTAAATTAATAAAAACTGATTTTTACATATAAGTTTATGTTATTTCACTAATAATAAAATTTATAAATTTTTTATTTAAAATGATCAATATTTTAATTCTAGCTTTAAATTATAAATTATTTGAAAGTAGTAAATGTTTGAAGATATTTTAATGAAGCATTTTATATTTTAAATCTCGAAATGATTTATAATCTTCAAATCTTATTTTTAATAGAAGAATCAAATGAAAATATAATGTTATATTAATAGTGATTAAAAGTTATTTTTTACGAATGCAATTATTTTTTAAATATTAGGAAAACCTTTTTGAACTCAGTTTAATATATATTCAAGAACTTCTCCTCTTTATTTATTTTCTACTTCTAATTTTCTTTAAAATATAGATATAAATAAATAAAATACTGAACTTATAGAAACTATCTATATATTTGATTTGAAATGTGAATATTACTAATCGATAGAATAGTTAACTTAGAAAATGATTTTAAATTTTGGAATTAGAATGAAAACATTCAGAACTTCAGTTGACAAAAAAATCAGAAATGGAAATTCTACACCCAAAAAAAAATCTGAGAAATAATTTATATTTGTAGTAAGTATATCTACTAATAAAATTGGAAATATTATAAGATTTAAATAATACAAATTAAAATGTTTCTCCAAACAAAATTTGTGATTCGAACAGATCATCTTGTGGTAAATAAAAATACATCATCACAGGAAACGTCCAATCTGAACAAAAAACAGAGAAAATATGATATCATCAACTTTGAAATCAATATATAAGAAACAAAGTTCATTGATTATATGAATTTTGGTGTAAATTTTGACTACACACAGTCTCATCTTGTAGGTTTCTATGTCTACATAATGCAACACATCTTTTTATTATTAAAAAGGAGCAAATAAAAATAATAAACTTAAAGATGTACTATATTTACAGAGGTTCCATTTGCTGACGTGTCTCATTGACAGCGCTCCTCATACCACTTTTTAAAATACCCATGCCTACCTAATGGAATTACAGAAAATGCCATTCGACTGACTTTCAATAATGAATTTCAGCGAGCCTTACAAATTTATATATCCCATACTATTATCATAACTTTTGTGTCTGGCACACATAGGATTGGAAACCCATACTCCATAATATAATTAGCAGGAGGAGTTGAACATGTCATTTTTTTCTGTAACTGTGTTAAATGAACATGTCATTGCTTTTAGGTTGTCTCCTTTAATTTATATAACCTGCAAAAACATAGTTGAACTTGAAATTAATTGCTTAAAAATATATATATTTCAACGAGAGATAGTTCTAAATTCATAACGGAGTCTGACAATAGACACATTGGCTTAAAGATACAACAAAGTTACAGATTCTTAAGAACTACCCTTAAGCAACCTAGAGTTTATATGTGGAGCAAAACATAGGATACAAATACTAAGTTTTCATTTTCCATTATATAACCAATTTACTTGCTTACAAAACTCTTTACCACCGGATCAAATATGATATTTACCTGTTATGAAATTGTGTAAGTTCTTGGTGAATGTATTTACCTAATATGTAAGGGATTTATTTTGCAATTGTGTAAGTTTTCCTTTATAAGAATAGGGATCTTAATAAAAATTTGATATTCATCCCATATCCAAAGGATGATAAATAAATTCATAACTGAGTTTATGACACATGTAAGTTTCTATGGTGAATGGTGATAGTGAATTTTACGAGAATAGTTGATCCTTTCAAAGATTACTGTATTCATACTATTGAAAATATGTAACAATATCAAATATGAAAGTTTTTTATTGTTAAATTTTGTGTGCATATTAAATTAAAACTTGACTTATATAAAAATTCAGATATGGTAATATCATTAAAATCGGTTTGTGTGCATAAAGTAAAAATGATTCGTATCAAACGTTAGAGAACTTCATATCTTGCATTCACTACCTATATTTTCTTATTAATTCTAGGTTAAGCATTGCATTAGTTCGAGGTCTTCTTACAACTTATATTTAAAAAAGCTTCAAAGGTTTAAAACTCATACTCTCTACAAACAATAAACCTTTCTCAAGAACCTACTTTGCAGTGCAGTCATCAATATGATTTCTGATTGAAGCCCTTCAAATCTATGTCGAAGATAAAATTTAAGATTATGCGTCTCTAGACACAATATTCCATGGCTGGTTTGAAGTTTCCAATGTTGTTCTTTGTGTGTTTAAGTTTTGGCATATTGAATGGGGAGAAGGTAAGTTACGAACGTTATTGTTGACGTTTTTGTTCTTTTTTCTGTATTCATGATTAGTATGGTAAAATATATATATATATATGTATGTAGCTAGACGAATGTCACCATTGATGAATTTTTAAAAATATAATTTTATCCAAAAATACAAGCCTTAAGATCGATGTAATAACTTTAAAACTTCTTAACATATACTAATTTCAGATTTGCTTGATTATGTTCTCTGATAACAGAAGACATTACAATTTTTTTTATTTCAAAATTGCAATAAAAGCGTATTGAACTTACTATGCTAGAGTAAAGCTACACAACTACATAGTAAGTCTGCCAACTAACCTTTCAGTTGGCAACCATCCATGTCCTTTTAAAGATATCGTATGATAGCAAACTAGGTATGAGACTACATCTTCTGAAATGTTGATATGCCCCAGTTGTATAAATCCATTGTGTGTTTAATCTATCATACGATATCTTTAAAAGTACAGTGAAAAAAACATCAATTGATAGTAACTTAAGCTTTATATTCGTGAGTTCAACATATACGTATTGAAGAAAATTTGCCAGCCAGATACTGTATCAATAATTTAACCTTGTGTTTCACATAAAGTTTGGAGAATCTTTTGGTTTCCAGACACCTAAAGTATTTTTTCTCCTATTTCGTTTCAACTAAAGTTATGATTGGAAGTAGATCCTCATTTTCTAAAATCATTCCGTTTTATATTACTGCTCTCTAACAACTTTATATATATGAATTAAAAGTTAATTGGTAAAGAATTCTCAGAAAGAGAACACCTAAATATTGAATCAAGCTTATAAAACCTTCTGAAATTATAAAAAGGCTATAAAGAGCTCAAGATTTCGAACTTATCTGGGTATAAAAGCTGGTTGACATAGTGAACGAAGGACCTGCACCGATTTTTGGAGACATCAATCGAGAGTTCCAATCCTGTTTATGTTCCAAAATGACATTTTTGGATTATGAAATCATATGGAAAAAGAATTTGTTGGGAAAGAACTGAAGATGGTCGCTTTTGGTCGAAGAGAAAAAATTCAGTTTGATCGTACAAACCCTAACCCCCTTTGCTGGAAATCTCGATATTTGTCATGAGTTACTTTTTTCGGGTCCTATTTTTCTCATCTTCTAAACAAATGAAACTAAGTGAATTGGGCTATTACATCTTTTTGAATTTTGTTATAGAAAGGCCCATCGATTATGTCATTATCTTATTAACCCATCTTTTCATTTGTCAATTTAATATTCCACATATCCATATAAAAAACCATTTTTATCATATCTAAGGCCCACAAATAAGTGTATACAAAATTCACAACTCAAATCATACAAAACATAACAAATTGTATAATCCCTTATATATTAAAAGAGAAGCATTGTAATAAATGCGTTCACACCGTAATTGACACGTGTCGGTCTCACAGTCATTTGAAAATTAATGCGTTCACACACTAATTTCTTAAATTCATTATTTAACGTGTTTATATACTATTTTTAACTAATTCTTTTTTCCTACATTATTAGCCTTTGTATTAATAAATTAAAACTTTCTACGTGAAACTAATGAATAATATCTTTATTGTAATAAAATTATAAAATCATTAACATTCACATCAACTAAAATGTTGCGAGGAAAATGTTTGTAGAAATTGAAAGTTTCGTAGCTTGTAGAAATTGAAAGTTTCGTACCTTGTCGAAATTGGTCATGGTTGAGGCTTCGGTACACAGTAACAACAAATACAGTGATTGATTATGAATTAAAAAACTGAGGTAAAAAATACCAAACGTAAAGTCGGATCTTTAGTTTAGTCAAATATTAACATTTTTATAAATTTTTCATATCAGACCAAGAATTAGAAACAAAATAAAATTGGTTGAAGAAAATCAGAAATCAAAAAAACTTTTAAAAAGAAAGAAAAATCACAAAATCGATTAAAAACATAATTCAGGTACCAATTAGTGAAGATGTCACTTTGTAATATATTTTACTTTTTATTGTTTACGAGACAATTTGATTTTCTTCATATGAATAAATGTTATTAATTTCTAGATTTGTTTATTTTTACTTAATTTTATTTAAGAATTTACTATCATGTGTTGTTTTGAAGAAAAATGTTTTAAATCTTAACTAACGGTATATTCATATATTTATCATAATATTTATATAAATTTACATATACATACATGTACACATTGACATGAGTGACTATATAACTAAATATTCACCACATGTGAGAATTTTAATTCTTATTGAAGTTGAATTTTTTTTAATGTTTTCTTTTACTATCGCTCCAATTTTAGTGAAATATTTTGTGTTAATAATTTTATTTTATTTTTTCTTCAAATATTATTTAGATTTTATTTGATTTTACATGTCTTTAGAAATTATAATAGGAAACTATTAGTTCGACATAAAAATATCTAAAACTTATCTAAAACGAAACCAAACAAATAAAAATAGTTTTTGGTTATCATCGAAAAAATTAAAAACATCAAACATTTAAACCAAACAAACCAAAATAAATATAGATTTAGACTGATATTTATATTTTAGGACCTTAAAAAACAACAACATAAAACTGAACCAATATACATGCTAAACAACATAATATCATTTTTATCTTAAAAGTAACATATAAATTAACTATTATTTATTAATATTTATGTATTTCGTTTCTATGCTTTGCATTATGTCTATTTTAAAATCACCATTCTCTTAAGAAACTAACATGGCTGTGGTTTCAAAACTTAAAGAGATCATGAGGAAATCATACCTTATTAAGCAAACAATGCTACGGGACCTCTCACTCTCTTCTTCACATCAGTAGATATCATTTTCTTTTGCTGCAGCTTGCATGATCATATTCACCAGTCTACATCTATCCGATGCGTTTATTCACAGCATAGATCAGAGTCAATATTTGGTTCTGTAATAAGTTTTTACTTAGTGGAATTTGGGTGTAACGCACACATTTCGTGGGTGGTTGTAAATGATAGTCCATCTGCAAAAAATATGAGAAACTGATCTTCTATAAAAATAGTCCGTCATGCTCTGTTATAGACGGTGCTTACTCAAGTATCTGAAGCAAATATGAGAATGTGAACTTGTACTACAAATTTGTCCTCCCAAAGAAGACTAAAAGTTCTGTAGAGATTGATCAATAAATCAAAAGTTCAAATATTTTAATGGTTTTCTAACCACTAAAGCAACTAACCATTCCAACAATCAAACAAGGTGATAACAAAAAAAAGAAGTAAGGTATATACCTCTTCGCGAACCTAAACCATATTTGCCAAGAAGTTCTTGTGACTCTCTGGTACTACATCCACCAGAATCTCTCCAGAGACAATATTTCAAGAGACTTCAAACAATATTAGGTTCGTCAACACCAAGCATCAAAACAAAATATTAGGTTTGTTGGTTTCTGGCATAGGCTTTTTTCAAAGCGAAAGAGGAAGAAAGAGATCGATCAAATCGAAAAAGAAAGAGAGAGGGAAGAACCCATCTGCTTGTTAATGCATCCGATTGCAAATCTTCAACAGGTGAAAATGGTGATACAAACGAAGAAGAAAAGGTAAAGTACAAGACAAAAATGACGTGGAGAGACAAAATAATTTGATTGGTTTTCACAGTTTTTTCATTTATTGACATGGCAGTCTCATAAGTATTTTAAAATCTGATGTGTCATGTTCTGGAGAGAACCTTGTGTTTTTACTGTGTTGATTTCCTCTTCTGGCTCTTGAGATGTTATTCGAAGAGAAACAATAATGATAACTTGTGATTCGGGTGACAACAATTGATAAAGTTTTGTTTTTCTTTTCTCTCTTTTTAACTGTCTTGTTCATTCACTTGCCTTTTTACTAATGCTGGTAAAATTATTTTTGGTGTCAGGCTTAGTCATTGTTATCCGTTTGGCAAACTGAACAATGTAGAAGACATAGGTTTTCTTTTTACTGCTAGTATTTGTGGAAAACGAAATTCGCACTGTCGATTCTATGAACGGAGGAAAGCAAAGAATACCTTATTTTCCTCGAGGTCTGGATCCTCTTTGAGAGCCAACAACAAGTGACCAAATAAATACGGAAAATATTGAAAGATAACAAAAAATAGAAAAAGTAGATCTTTATTTCAAATTTGCGTAAGAGCGTTGCGACCATTACAACAAATTATAAAAGCTTTCGGCCGCAAGCTTTGTCAGCAAGTTTTCTAATTCTAGCCACATAAACCTTAAACCTAGTTGAGTCGCAGTTCAATATAAAAAATACAAAAAAGACCCAAAAACGGTTTTGATTGATTTCGGACTGGACCTTATGAAAGACTACCTACGTACCTCTTTCGAGGATCAAGCCAAAATTATTTCAGTTTATATAGTTTGAATAAGGGATCTGTCATGTCCCCGATCCTGAGAAATGATCGTGGCCAAGCTCGATTAAGTGAATGATCAGAATGGAGCAAAGGAAGACTAAGTCTAGGTCTATGAATAGACCAAGGGACTTAGAAAGATTGTACAAGATGAAGATATCAAGCTGTACGAAGTGTATCACAGCTGGGTGATGCGAGCAAGAAGCTCAACCAGCTGGACAAAGCTCAGTTGGAGCTCAAGTGGAGTGTGCCAGCTCCCTGAGCTGGACAACTAGCTCACTCAGCTGGACCAGCTAGGGATCAGCTCATTCTTATCTGGACTGAGTGTTTGGGTTTTGGGCCGTTGGGTCAAGTCTGGGCAGTTACCGGGCTGGTTGGTAGGCCAGGGCTGGCTATGGGCCAATGGGCTGTTGTGGTCGGGCCATGGGCTTGGTTAACTAGTTTGGGCTTGGGTCTGATGTGTCTAGAAGTAGATGGACGTGCCTAGATGTGTCTGGAAACTTCCAAGATCCAACATATGCGATCTGGACCGTTGATTGTAATCGATGGCCAAGATCTGGTCCGAAAAGATGCTTGGAAGAGATGTGTCCTTTTGGACATGGCCTTTGGTTTCCTATATATAGGAGGGCCGACCAGAGATCAATTCATGCAGTCTTAGACAATGGACACACGTCCTAAAGAGATCCCCCAATGATAAACGAGGATCCATAGGGATGCCACCAAAGGGTGCCATCTACGGATGCCACCAAAGGGTGCCATCTAGGGATGCCACCAAAGGGTGCCATCTAGGGATGCCACCAAAGGGTGCCATCTAGGGATGCCACCAAAGGGTGCCATCAAGGGATGCCACCAAAGGGTGCCATCAAGGGATGTCACCAAGAGGTGCCATCAAGGAGTGTGATCCAAAGGGTACGAGTTGCCAAGAGTCATGAGTTA
>CAKOAT010431821.1:111939-128554 GCA_932364175.1 Eruca vesicaria subsp. sativa | reverse complement strand
GAGTTCATTAACCATAGGCAATGGTTTGAGGGTCAAACACTAATAAGATTGGGGTCATGTCTATATACCAAGATGACCGTGTATGATCTGATCATGGTTGAGAATAGACGATCTGATTCATAGATGATGGATCAAGGTGTTTGTTCTAACTTGATAAGAGATGCATTGGTTTAGAAGACAAAGCTGATCGGACTTGTTGGAATGTTGTTCCATGGCCGATCATGCAGGAGTGAAGACTCATCAGCTCTGAGTCATGTGGGGTGGTTGGATGAGTGACTTAGGATCTGATGGGCATTGTCAGTCTAGTAGATAGACTTGATTTGATAAGCCATTGAGGCAAAGGATGATGCATGAGCCGAGAAAGGACAGATGCATATCATTAACCGTTTGATGACTTCTCAAAGGTTACTTGGTCTGTGGAGATGGTTGGTTGAATGACTAAGTACTTTGGGGAGAGTTTGTAAAGATATAAGAGAGCTGGACGAGTAGACGGGAAGCTGGGCGAAGCTACCTCGCAGCTCGATCAGCTGGATGAGAGTACATGGAAGCTCAGGTGAAGTGGTTCAACTTAGCTAGCTGGATGAGCTAGCTATGTCAGCTAGGAGGATGAGCTAGCTAAGTCAGCTAGAAGGAGGATGAGCTAGCTAAGACAGTTCAGTTGGACCGATGAGCTAACAAGCTCCGTGGATGTGGCGAAGGTATGATCTAGCAATGTTGGTTAGTTCTAGATAGAATGGTTAGGTGAATGGAACCTCGGATTTTGTATGACTTGGTTTGGGTTCAGCATCGACCTTGGAGCTATCTGGTAGTTGAGTATACTGACCAGTAGCTGAGTTGATGTGACCAGACAAGTGTTAGATTGGTTTTAGACCAATGGTTAATTTGATATTATTCCGCTGTGCATAAGTTGAAAGGATCTAATCTAGGGAATGACTAAGGTAGTCTTGAGCTACGATCTGAGTTAGCCCTCGCCTATGGGCGATGTTTTAAATAAAGGGCGAAATTTTTAGAGGTTCGGTCAGGGTATGGACCGAGCGACGTGAGGCATCGACCGAGTCCTAGTCGGCTGGATCGGGTCTTACAGGATCGAACTACCTTTTTGAGTTTCTCTAGTACTAGAGTGTTGGACATAGAAAACTAAGCATGTCGAGAATAATGCCTAAGTTTTCTAAGTGAAAAAAGTCCTAAGAGCCTGATAATTTCGTTCATGCGCTCCTTTCTTTGGCTTCTCTTATAAGGCCGGTTGTCTTTCTTTTTCTGCCCCTGATTCGAGTCTATCTGTTTGTGTATATCTTCCTTATCTTCTCGATCTTTCATAATTATCTTGAAAACTTGGCATTTATCTTTTTTTCCATTTATCTCCTGCGGAAATCAAGTAAACCATCATTATAGTTTGGCTTATTCTTGTCTAAAATCATAAGTGGATTTTTGCCGTGTTTTAGACCTTTTCAGGCCGTCTTTCGATTTAAACCTTTTTACGATTTCCTTCAGAGAAATCGCCATCCTTACGGTATTGGTTTCTATACCCTTGATTATGCAAAATTTTAAAACCGATTGTATGGTTAAGATAACAATGGCGTTGAGTTGGCCGTTACCATTTTATACGATCTATTTGAAGTATTACGAAAAACAGATTGATTGAGACTCGAAGAAGAGGTCAGTGATACTTTGAGATGGTCTTGTCGCCTGTGGGTGATGAAACATGGTGTGGTCTCGTTGGCTATGGGTGATGAGTCTTGGAGATGGTCTTACCTCCCGTTTGAAAAGAGACGTGGAAGCAATGTGGTTTCCTTATGGCGAGATAAAAAAAGAAGATGAAACGTTCAGATATGACGGTTTCTCGTTTTATCGTCTTTTTCTGGAAGTTATTTTGTTTGTTTTACGAGAGCTTTTTCGTAAACCTTTTTTGAAAGTTTTTTTACGGAATATTATCTCATAAATTATACTCTGATTTTTTTTCGTGGAATTTCCGAATGGAAGGTTCTTTCATAAAACTCGTCATTTTGCGCAAAAACCTTCCACAAAAATGTTTTTGCGACATTTTCATGCTTGGATAGATTTTTTTATTCGTTGCTCGAGATGAAATATAAGAATTTGTTCTTGTATTCTTATAAAAATTGGTTTGGCTTATGTCGTATAGTTTCTTTGACGTTTTCAGCTCGTATTTGCTTAAGGCACAATTTCTTAGAGGATTTTAGCCATTTATTTTGCCAAGACTAATTTTGACCCGAGCAGTTAACCCCTGAACTCATAAGATTTCACATGTAATTTCTTCCGAGGTAGTGGTACGCGTGATAGGTGGAATAAATGGCTGAAAAGGTCTGTTGGTGAAACCTTTTTTTTTAATTGGAATGTAATAAGATTGGGGATGAACCTTATTAAGACTTCCTACGTACCATTGATAAAGGGATCAAGCCTTTTGTAGTTCTTCTTGAAGTTAAGATTCTTACAACCTTGTTTTTTAGTGAGACCTTTATGTAGTTATGTGTCTTGTGGAGATTTTTGAGCATGTTGTGGCCGATGGCATTTTTATATCGGACTTTTGTCGTTCTCGAGACTAACCATGTATGTTGTTTGCATCTGGAACAGTTGATCTAGTTGTATGAATTTTTCTAGAACACCACTTCAAGAACGAGATATTTTACGGAGTTTTTTTTTCTTTTTGTTGTTTTGGAATTATGAAGTCGTGGGTTATCTCCTTTTAAAAACGTATAGATTAGCCATACGCAATGACGAGGGAAAAAGTATGAGTTGACATCTCATTTCTAACTCTCCGCAGATCGTTCGCTCAGTCTCATACACATACAAATATAAGCGAAGGGACATATTTTGGAATCTCGTATCAGTCTATTGATACTTTGCCTTGAGATGTGTAAAACCAGTGTGCTGGGTTTATGGAAAAACCTAGCTTACTATCGGTTTATTGTTTGCGATGACTGTTTCGGCTTAAATCACCTGTATCGGTCTCTACCTGATTCCATCTCAATATTTAAGTCTGCGAAAATTTCTTGACTTATGTAACTTGCATCGATTGGGAACCAAGGAACTCTCCAACGATAATTTTGAAGTCGTCTGGACGTGCTGACCAAAGTTTCAGATTTCTTTTATAGCGCGCTATTATCCTTGTGTCGAATGTCTGAGAGCCTATCTCTATGGGGGGGGGGGAGATGGCTAAGTCTGCTGAGGACTTTAGAGTTTGTTTGTTGTGATCAACAACAAACGGAATGGTAAGTGTTACCGCTTGAGTTAAAGATTTCACGAAGGATGTGTGTTTGAGAAGATGTTAGTGCGTATGACTATTTGAGTTTCTGAGGCAGAACTTTCATTTAGGAATTCTACGTCGAAATTTGGTTCTTCATGTGTATGCAACGTCTCGCGGCACTAAAGACTGGATTTTTCTTTCAAATAAAATTTTACATTATGAGAACGTGTTGGAGAATTTTTTCGCGTTTGGCATGAAGGTCTCGTTTTACCTTGTGTCCAATGAATACTTCGGTTTGTTTGCGAAGGTTTCGCATCCGAAGTTTGTTTGTTTAGCGAATTAATCAAAAGTATTTTTGTACAGAAGTTTTCTTTCGTATGTGAATATTTCTTGTTTGCAGGCTTAGAAATGTTTTTGCAGTTTCGTATGAGTTTTGTTTTAATCTTATGGAAGAGAAACACTTTGGTTTATTTGCAAATGTTTTGCAGCCAAAACTGCCGTTCCTGTTTGGATGTTAAATTATTTGATTTGTGATCTAGGAACTAGGACCAAGGGGTCAAGTAAAATTTTCCTTAGGAAGAAGTGTCTTGCTTCACTGTGCTTTGTGAATGGATGGCCTTATGAGATTTACTCAATGTATTTTTAAAGATGTTTCGTATATCTCTAGGAGCTTTGTTACGAATGTTTCCTTATACGCCGCGTTTTATGGTAAAAAACTGCAGACTTAAACTGAGTTGGGGAATATATTGATCTTGGTCGATTGTTGACAAGTTCAAATTTTCCGTTAACCATTTGGCTGCTAAGACTGAGTCTTGTTATATAGACTTTATTGTATGATTTCCCCTTCTGAGTTATACGATAGTAATATGTGTAATTGTCACTCGGATTTTTTAGACGAATTGCGGATTGTTGTTTTTTCCGGTAAGTGATTAGATAGAGCGGTGTTTGCTCAAATGCTTTGGCTTGGTGTAAAGGTTGTGTTTGGCTGGATATCCAAGGACGTTGTAGGTCAAGGATTATACCTCGGCGCTTTTGTGTTAACATTAAGGTCATGTTACTTTAGAATTGTCCTTAAAGGGGATTCCGAATTCTGGTTCAGACTTCTACGGGAAGGCGTAATTGGCCAAGGACCAAAGAGTGTTCTTCGAGATTGATAGGCCTCGTATGCTGGAGTTTCCCTGTTTGGCATAATTTTTTTTTTTTAATTATACAAAAATAATGGGTGACCGATTTTATGAAGACAATAAATCATCATTATGTATGGAGATGTCAAAGTAGCGATGTTTCCACATATTTTACGAGAAAGCATTTTATACGAAATTTGTCTCGTTAAGTTGAAAGCGTCCCTCCTTGCCAAGGTACTTCTCTTTCCTTGTCACTATTCATCCTCCTATGTATTGGAGGTCCATTGCCTTGGACTCGATGCTCCTGTCGCACACCTCATGGTGGAGGATTGTCCTCCTGATCTTAAGAGTCAGAGTCAACATCATCAGACTGGAACTGGCCTCCATTGTGGCAGGGATGGTTTCTTCCTGGGGGTGGCAGCCCATTTTTCTTGCCTTGTCGCTCCATTCGGTTGAGCTGGTCGGTTATGTCCTGAAGACTTGCGGCCATCTTGGCTTCATCGGCCCGGATTTGGGCGTTGATCTCGGCCTGAGCTGGGGGTATGCCTCCAAGGTCTCCCATGTCTCCTGAAAATCCTAGATAAAACGTGAAAGAACAAAGGCAAAGAAATAAGACTGATAAAGACAAGCAAACGTCTATCAAGGTTCTCGACCTAAAGAATATAATTCAATTTTTTTTATTTTTGGATTTTTTTTTATTTTTATTTTGGGGTTTTATTAATAAGTAAACAACCTAAAATAATTATTTTTGAGTTCTTAAAAGCTTAGGACTGAATCTAAAACAATAAATTTTTCGAATCAACAATAAGGAAAAGGGAGTCGATTTCTTTTTTTTTTGAAATTTTGGAAAGGAAAATCTCGACAACCTTAAACAGAAAAGTTTTGCCAGTTCTCCAAGTTTACTTATCTAGACTACCTATCTCTATCTTTTTTTGGAAAAAAAAAACTAAGCAAGAACAAAAAAGGTGCAGAAAATTATAAACAACTTTTTCGGTTGGTTTTGAAACAACTAAGAAAATATAAAAAAACTAAGGGAGTAGGGTTAACCGTGTGAGCCAAGTTCGGCTCTGATACCAATGTTGTAGGCACGGGCCTGTTCAGTTTGGTTCGACAGAGGTTCCTGATCCGGCTATAGCCGATATAAGCGAGTGATCGGATTGATAAGATGACTCGATACAAATTCACTGAAATTAAAAGAACAATATTTTTATGAGTTTTTATGGTTTTTATATGATTGAAACAGAGATTAAAAAAAAAGAAGAAGAGAAAAAAGATAGATAAAAGATGGATTCAGATGGGAATATGATGAATCGATGGTCGGCTAGATGATGGGCGATAGCGATGGTATGATGAATTCGATGGAACAAAGGATGGAGATGGGATCTAGATGCTGGACATGTGTTTCTCTCAGCCTGATCAGTGGATGAAACAGATGAATGAGATGGAGTCTGACTTGCTGAACGTGTGTCTCTCTCAAGTTGGATTGATGGGTGATAGTGGAATGAAGGATCGATGGGTGATAGTTGGATCTATGGATCAAAGCTTGATAAGATTCGAGTTGCTTCCAGGCCGGCTTCTCACAAACTAGAAAGGCTTTAGGGTTTTGCACTTGGGGGAAAAGCTGACTCATATATTGGTAAAACATAAATATAGAATTCCACTTATAAGGGGTTTATATAGTACCCGATGTGGTTTGCCCTTCTTGGGGGCTTGAAGCAAAATGACATTAACTCTACTGGGATTCTAAATTTCAAGGCTAAACAAAAGTCTGAAAGTAAGACTCAAAATTGGCTAACATAGCCCAAGTTTATTGTTTGCCCAAATAAATAGAAACAAACCGAAACAAAAAACCAAAAAAAAAGAAAAAAAATAAGATGGTTAGAAATTATCTTGAAATCTTACCTTCTTACCTTTAATTGGACCGGGGGTCTAAGGGGCAGAACCGGATGATACTGGATCAGCAAAAGAACCGAGCTCAAATGTGGAGATGATCGAGCCGGAGCGGTCTTGGGTGAAGGATCGGAACTGAATTGGACCTGGGCTGGACTTGAACCTCAGTTGACCCAACTTGATCTTCAATCTTCAAGTTATCTATCTCTTCAATTAGTAGTTGCTTGAGGCCGGTATTGTCTTGGTCTAGCATGTCTTGGACTGCCTTAGCAAACCCATCTTTTATGACCCGCGAACCTGATCTTGTGGTCGGACCCTTGTGCACTAGGGAAACTTCAGAAACCTCTGGTTGAGTGCCCACAACATGCTCCAAACGACTTTTATATTCGTCTGTTTCAATCGGCTTACACCCACCACTAAAATTTCATGTATTGAGGTTCGTCATTTGGTTCATCATGTCAAAATAGCTGGGCGCCCGTGATCGCTGCTTTACCCCCTTTCCCCTCTCTCCCTCTTGGACCAAGGCTGGAATAGGAAGTTGAAGGTGCTGGAACATCCGCGTAAAGAATGCTGCATCACTGGCATCATGTTGGCTATTACTGCATCCATGGGCGGAACACTCAGTGGTGGGGTGGTATCTCATTATTATGCGCCCCTCCCCCCGCCCCCCACAATACCATCAACGCCTGCATCACCCTCTCTTCCTTCAACCCTAGTGTTCTCCACATTTGCTGCATTCACATTCTCTTCCTGACCATCTCTCATGTTCCTTCTTGTGTTAGCCATCTGCATCGATAATTAAGTTAGCTTACACTACCACATGTTCATTCCGCAACTATTTTAGCTATTACGCTACGAACTTTATTCATAACACATTCACATAATCATAAACACTTATCCTTTGCACGAGACTTAGACCATCATTACGATTCATATGTTCCAACAAATCCCATTTTCGAAAATCAACCAGTCAGGACAGGGCTGACTGGCCTACCCTGCTCTGATACCAAATTGAAACACCCCTACCCAAAAATCTTTAAGAAGTCTCGAACACGATGAACAAACCTTCAATAAACAAATTTTTATTCAAGCATAAATTTGATCCTAATGAATCAAACCAGACAAAAAAATATCTTATTAGACTGCCACAAATCACATACTCACTTGGATTGTTCTTGAAAGATCACAGATTCTGAACTTAGCTGCCTTTTCCGGCGAAGTTTGCTGCAACCTCCCTTCCCAAAATCTCTCTCTAAATCTCGTGTTTGCTCTTACCTCTCTCTAAGACTTGCTTTTTGATTTTTGTCTAAAATGAGAGCTGAAGGTCTCTTTTTATACTACTCTTGTACTTGCTCACAGTAAGGGATAAAACTCACCTCCTAATTTTAGATCAGGTTAAGATTGGAGAAAAGATAACGTGGGCTGAATCCCGTTTAGAACTTTGTAGAATGAATATAATTGTATTGAATGTTTTTGGTGAAGAATTTACAAAGATGATTCTGATGATTACAAAGAATTACGAGAATGTTTTGTGAACTAAAATGTGTGTAAAAATGGTTGAATGAATGAGTCCAGAGAGAGGATCCCTTTCTCTGATCTCCTCCTCTTTCTTAAATAGCTCTCAGCCATGTTTGAACGATCCTAGCCAACCTCCGAGATTTGCTCCGTGAGTTGGGGGATTCTCAACAGTCTCCTTTTGACCGGGTCCTGCGCATCCATCTTGAGCTACTCCTGTTAGCTTTTTGTAAATGAGGTACGGAGCTCTTTTCCGTGACCTATTTTGTTAACGTTCTTTCCTTAGCAAACAGCCTCCGGCTTCTTTTTAGCTCTTTCTCAAAAGATTAATTGCCAATGGGCTTACAGTGGCCCATCGTCAACTCTTATCGCTAGAACCCATTAGTCTTAGCTAACGGGCCATATTCGGGCCCAACAGTTGCCCCCAGCTTTCGAGAGAAGATACTTTGTCTCGGAAGCTAAACCTAGCCGCCGAATCTTAACTTTTTCGCTGAGATAATGATTACCCGTTATCTTTTTCGAGGATATCTCTTATCTAATCCGATGGCTATGATTATATCTAATGAGATCAACGACTCAGATAAAATGAATTTGAAATAGTTATCCCCCGATTTTCGAGACTTGACGGGATATAAAGCTGCATACATTAACTGCAACTCTCCCCACCTTCTCCACGTCTCGATTCGGTTTCGCAGGTAACTTCCTCTGGTTTCTTTATTTTTACTTTCTTTTGCTTTATTTTTTTTATTAAGCTTTCTCTCGGATAATTTTTTTCGAAATTCTTGCTCCCAGGGATTTTGCTCCGTTAGTTCGATCTTTCTTTTCCTTTCCTAGCTCTTTCAATTTCTTTCATCGTTTCTTGCTATGACCCGACCAAAAGAAGGTTCTGGAGAGACTGGAATCTATGCTACCGGTGCTCGACTTATGAGGGTGAAACAAGAAGTCGGTGAAACAATGACGAAGACCGAGAGGAAGAAGAGGGCTAGGGAGTCGATAGCCCAGAGGGTTTCCAAACAAACGAAAAAGACCGAGGGCTCCAGCGGGAGTGTTCCCTCCGGATCTTACCCACCCTCCGTACTAAAGAGCCAAGAGGTTGTGAACCTCATGGTCCAGGCCCAGGGTCGGAAAGAGTTGGCCAGGGCCTGTAAACCCGAGGAAACCTCCGAGATGGCTCCGGAGGGTTGGTTCTGCGTTCTTGAGAACTACATTTCGAAGAGCCACCTTAGGTTTCCTCTCCCTGACCTCCTGTTAGATCTTCTCGATCATTACCAACTAGCTCTTTCCCAACTCTGCCCCTCGGTTATTCGAGTGATAAATGGTTTCATCACTAGATCCAAAGAAGAGGGGGGGGGGGGTTGCTGTCGGGCTTAGCGCCCTAATGAGCCTGTTCTTGATAAAGGAGAGTGCTTCCAAAGAAGGTGGTAGTGGGACCTATTATCTTCCTTGTCCTCCCAGGTTGGGTATTTTCAAATTTTCTAGCAGTGATGACGGCGGAAGAAGTATTTCTATGTCAAAATTGATCCTTCGACGGTTTATGTGGGTCGTGCCCTCAGGACTTCTTGGTTTGATGCATCCGGTTAGGATTTCTAGGAGTACGTTCGTTTACTTTTATCTGTTGTGACCTGATAGATGTTTGGTTTTTCTCGCAGATATTGAGGACCCTGCAGTACTCCCGGGCAAGCTTACCAGAGCTCTCTTTCGGAAGTTGCAGAAAACTCCCTGTACCTAGGTGTCTTACACCACTTCTCGAATAGGATCGACTAGATTTCCAGATCGGTATAACGCTTCCTTCCTAAACCCTGTCCCAATCACAGATTTAGAAGGTAATGTGCTTACTTTAATTTGTTTAACATGTGTAAGCTTACTTTAAGATGTTCGAGTACTAAAGCAAATTTGGTAATGCAGTTTTCGAGGGTAACTCGGTGGTATCAATTTCGACGGGAGCTAGCACTTCCGGTACCGAAAAGACCCAATCAGCCAAGATGCCTCTTCAGCCGTCATTCCGTTCTAAGGGTAGACCGGTAAAAGCAGCTAGCACCTCGCGAGAGAGCGAGAAGAATCAGGGAGGATCTTTCGTGAGTTCTGTGAAGGAGGTTCTCGATGATGGAGCTTCTGCTCCAGCTAAGGATGTCAACCCGGTCGAAGCACAGGGAGCTCAGGATGTAGTCCTTCACTCTGAGGTTCAGGTTACGGAGATCGATCCTCAGACGATCAAGGAACCTTCCGAGACTGACCTCCCTAGGAACAAGAGGTCAAGGACTGATCAAGGTGATAGACCTTCCAGGTCTTCTTCCTTGTCTTCCAGAGGAGGGACCGTTGGCTGGAATTTTGCTCATTCGAAGCCTGGATCGATTCTTGATGATCCCTGGGGCTTGGCGACGTTGATGAGGCACATGAAGAGGACAGGATGTTCCCTTCCCCCGATTAATAATATGTTTTTACTGCTTTCCATAGAAAGATATTTATTTTACTGTTTTCGTCTCTTTGTAGTTGGCTGGAGCTGTTAACAGAGCTGAAGTGAAGTTTGAGGAGACAGTGAGCAATGCCCCCAATGCTGGAGAATTAGCCCAGGTTACTGAGATGGTCAAGGCCACCAAGGTTGAGCTCGATCAAGCCAGAGCTCAGGCTTCGGCATTTCAATCCGAAGTTGAGAGGCTCGGCTTGAAGTCTGATACTCAACAATGGAAGATCGAGAGCTTGGAGATTGACATTAAGGTGAAAAGCAGGAGGATTGCCGAGCTAGACAATGCTCGGAGAGTCGTTGAGCAACAAGTTCAAGATCTGCTTGTCTCGTCTCAAGTCAGTCAGAAAAATAAGGAAGCCGAATTCAAGCTCGCCGTTAGAAGAGGGAAAGCTTATGAGAAGGCGCAGGTCTCTGATTTCTCAGTTAGCAAGCTCCCCCTTCCTCAACTCTCAGAAAGCTTAGGTAGTTTTGAGGTTAACATGTTTAATCCGTCCTTTTCTGGAGAGTATGGTTCTAATTTAGGTTTGGTGGGTCCTGATTTAGCCCCAGCTGAAGTGGTCCCAGGAGGTAATGATAAGGAGACGGATGAGGGTGCCCCAGCTAAGGACAACGAGGCAATCGAGCAAGATCGCGATGTCTAGGAGGTCTTTGGGGATAGGGGACAAGATCATCTTTTAAGCTATTTTATCATGTTCTGAGGATTTTTACCCTACGGGCTTTGTTTTTTTTTTTCCAGGACTTATAGCCTGAGAAGGCTTTTAAACCTTTGCTTGTGTTAGGATCTTTTGAACCGCTAATGGCCTGAGGAGGCTTTTAAACCTTGTTTCCTTTTTCCGTTAATATTCGTCTCAAGTCACTTAGCTTGTTTTGATTTGTTCTACTTCGAAGTGTAAACTCGAGTTATGTATTTTGACTTTTTAAGTATGGGATTCATGTGATTTCCGGAATCAGATCGCGGATCTTGTTAATAGCTGATCTTGTGACCTTAGAGGTCACAGTGATTTCGAGTATGATTGGTCGTGAGATTATTAGGAATGAGTTCCTGGATCTTCAAGACTAGATTAAGATCTTTAGGGATCTAAATCCTTTTTAAAGTGCTTTTAAGGCCAGTAAGGGTAGATTCACGTAAATCTGGATTCGTTCGAAAGTTTTCAAGACTTCCGAATTTACTAGGGATTTTAAGTCCTTAGGCTCAGGTTCGTAGGGACCTGAGTTAGTTTGAAGGATTCTAAGATTTTGGATTCAGGCTCGCAGGGACCTGAATTTGTTTAGAGGATTTTAAGACCCTTGGTTCATGTTTGTTGGGACCTGAATTTATTTGAAGGATTTTAAGACCTTAAGTTCAGGTTCGTAGGGACCTGGATTTGTTTGAAGGATTTTAAGACCTTAGGTCCAGGTTCGTAGGGACCTGGATTTGTTTAAAGGAATTTAAGACCTTAGGTTCAGGTTCGTAGGGACCTGGATTTGTTTGAAGGATTTTAAGACCTTAGGTCTAGGTTCGTTGAGACCTGGATTTGTTTGAAGGGTTTTAAGACCTTAGGTCCAGGTTTGTAGGGACCTGGATTTGTTTGAAGGATTTTAAGACCTTAGGTCCAGGTTCGTAGGGACCTAGATTTGTTTGAAGGATTTTAAGACCTTAGGTCCAGGTTCGTAGGGACCTGAATTTGTTTGAAGGATTTTAAGACCTTAGGTCCAGGTTCGTAGGACCTGAATTTGTTTGAAGGATTTTAAGACCTTAGGTCCAGGTTCGTAGGGACCTAGATTTGTTTGAAGGATTTTAAGACCTTAGGTCCTAGTTCTGAGGGACCTGAATTTGTTTGAAGGATTTTAAGACCTTAGGTTCAGGTTCGTTGAGACCTGGATTTGTTTGAAGGGTTTTAAGACCTTAGGTCCAGGTTCGTAGGGACCTGGATTTGTTTGAAGGATTTTAAGACCTTAGGTCCAGGTTCGTAGGGACCTAGATTTGTTTGAAGGATTTTAAGACCTTAGGTCCAGGTTCGCAGCGACCTGAATTTGTTTGAAGGATTTGAAGACCTTAGGTCCAGGTTCGTAGGGACCTAGATTTGTTTGAAGGATTTTAAGACCTTAGGTCCAGGTTCGTAGGGACCTGAATTTGTTTAAAGGATTTTAAGACCTTAGGTTCAGGTTTATTGGGACCTGAATTTGTTTGAAGGGAGCTCGAGATAAATGTAATCGTTTCATTGATAACTTTTACAGAATACATCATGTTGTAATAGTTGTACAGCTGCTGTTTGGGCTATATGTTTTAAATACATGCCCCCTTTGGCTAAAGTGAAAAGAATGCTGAAATGAGATTGGGGCTGCACTCATAACGGAGTTGCCTATGTACCCAGTCAAGGGATCAAGACTAACGTAGTTCAAGCAGTTTAGGTACCTAATGATAGTAGTTTTTGAGATTCATGGCGTTCCATGATCGGATTTCAGGTACCCCGGTTCGTACCTTCAAGAGCATGTAAACGCCTGGTCGTACCACATGGATGATCTGATAGGGACCTTCCCAATTGGTTCCTAGCTTCCCAGCGCGCGGCTCTTTGGTATGGTTGAAGACTTTTCTGAGTACTAGGTCACCTACAACGAATTGTCGGGACCTGACTTTGGAGTTGTAATGTCGGGCCATTGCTTGTTGGTAGTTTTGAATGCGGAGCAAGGCTTGGTCTCGTCGTTCCTCAATTGAATCGAGGTTATCTAATAAGAGCTGGTTGTTGACTTCGGGATTCGATGTTCAGAGTTCCCGGCGTAGGCTCCCGATGATGGTTTCGGCTGGGATGACAGCCTCCATCCTGTAGGCTAAGGAGAAGGGAGTTTCTTCTGTAGTCCTTCGTGGGGTGGTTCGGCATGCCCAAAGCACCTCAGGCAGTCTTTCGGACCAAGAACTTTTACTGATTCCAAGGCATTTCTTGAGGTTTGCTAATACCGATTTATTAGCAGCCTCCGCCTGTCCGTTTCCCTGAGGGTATCGAGGTGTCGACATGGTGAGACGAATTTTCCACTTGTCGCAAAATGCTTTGAAGTAATTAGATATGAATTGTGACCCATTATCAGTTACAATTTCGTATGGGACGCCGTGGCGGCAGATGATGTCTCTCCATATGAGTCGTTCGGTTTCAACATTAGTTACCTACTGGAAAGCTTCAGCTTCTATCCATTTCGTGAAGTAGTCTGTTAGGACTAAAAGAAAGCATAGCTTTTGCTTTCCTTTTCCCGACTTTACTAGCGGTCCTATGATATCCATAGACCATCTCATGAACGGGTATGGGGCGGATATCGAGGATAATTTCTCTGAGGGTTGATGTATAAATGGTCCGTGCCTCTGGCATTTGTTGCATGATTATGAGTAGACTTCACAATCGGCGATAATGGCAGGCCAGATATAGCCTTGCCTTTTGTTTTGGATGGCTAAGGCTCTGCCGCCAGAGTGGTTTCCACAGATGCCATCGTGCATTTCCTTCATGAGTTTGATAGCGTCGAGGCCGTGGACGCATCTTAGGTAAGGTCCCGACACGCTTCGTTTATAAAGGATGGGTTCCATTAAGCAGTATCTTGCGCTTAACGCTTTGAGCTTTCGAGCTTTCGAGCTTTCGAGCTTCCCATTTCTGGGGGGGGGGGGACCTTACCCTCCGAGATATATTGCATGATTGGTGATTGGTATTCTCCAGTCCTCTCTCCCTATGATTTTGTTATAGAGAGATGAAGGAGGTTCCTGCCCAGGACCGGGTCCCTGAATGTCGTTGTGGCCGGAGGTAGTGCCCCCGGGGATATTTCTTGGGTTAGGCTCGAGGGAGTCTGGGTTCCGGGGAATATCTTCAGGTACGTCGTTGTTCTCCGCGGTCTGGATCGTGCCCCCAGAAGTGTTTCCGAGGTCAGGAGAATTTCTAGTCCTGCGTGTGCTTACTCTGTAGACAACCGAGTTCGGGGTTTGGGTTGTGCCCTCGGAGGTATGCTTTTTGAAATTGCGGATTTTGGTTTTTGGGAACCAGAATGTTGTGAGAACTTGGGTTGTTACTGTTTTAGAATAGCTAGCTTCCGTTTGCTCTTTCGGTTTGCTATCGATTTCAGCTTTGGTAGCTATGTCGATGCTTGGTTTTTCGATTCCCTCTACAGGTATAATTCGCGTTACTAGGGGGTCTGATGTGGATGCTAAAGCAGCCAACGCGTCTGCCGAGGAGTTCTCTCCTCGTGGAATCCTTGTTAGCTCGAACTTGCTGAACTACTTAGTGAGGCTTTGGTCGACTTCGAAGTATGCCCCCATTCTTTCGTCCCTTGTTTCGTATTCCCCATGGAACTGGCTAGCTACTAGCTGCGAGTTGCTATAGGAGTTTAGCTCTCGGATTCCAAGGCTTAGAGCAAGTTTTAATCCTGCGATTAGTGCTTCATATTCGGCCTCATTATTTGAAGCGTTGAATCCAAGCCTGTAAGATTGTTCAATGGTTTCTCCGGCTGAAGAGGTCAGCCTTAGACCAATTCCGGAGCCTTGTTTTGATGAGGCTCCGTCGACATGCAGGCTCCACTCCGGAGCTTCGGTTCTCGGGTCTAAGTGCTCGGACTATAGCTCGATGATAAAATCGGCGAGGACCTGAGCTTTTATGGCTGCTCGGGGTCTATACTCGATGTCATATTCACTGAGTTCTATGGCCCATTTAGCTAATCGTCCTGATTGCCTAGGGCTGTGCAGAATCGTGCGTATTGGCTGTGAAGTCATTACGATGATTGAGTGCGATTGGAAATAGGGTCGTAGCTTTCTGGCAGCTGTTACGACCGCCAGAGCTAATTTTTCCATAGTAGGGTATCTAATTTTCCATGTATCAGACTTTTGCTTGTATAATAGACGGGTCTTTGCTCATTTTGCTCTTCTCGTACCAGCACACCGCTAACTGCAGCGGTTGATACAGCGAGTTATAGGTACAGTGGTTCTCCTGTTACTGGTTTGGACATGATCGGAGGCGCAGAGAGGTAAGTTTTCAGTTGCTTAAAAGCTTCCTCGCACTTCTCATCCCATAAGAACTTCTTATTATTTTTTAGAAGTTTATAGAACGGGAGGCATTTATCGGTGGACTTGGATATGAATTGATTCAAAGCTGCGATTTGTCCAGTCAGTCTCTGTACCTCTCCGGTTGTCTTAGGTGACGGCATTTCCAGGAAAGTCGCTATCTGTTTCGGATTGGCTTCGATACCTCTTTCGGTTACGAGGTAACCGAGAAACTCGCCCGAGGGCACCCGGAAGGTGTATTTTGCGGGGTTGAGTTTCATATCGTATTTGTTGAGGATATCGAAGAATTCTTTTAGGTGGGAGATGTGATTTTCTCCAACTGAAGATTTAACTAGCATGTCGTCGATATATACTTCCATGGTTTTTCCGAGCTGTCTGGCGAACATTTTGTTCACGAGCCTTTGGTAGGTAACTCCTGCGTTTATTAATCCGAATGGCATTACCTTGTAACAATAGGTTCCGCGTTCGGTTATGAACACAGTTTTTTCTTGGTCTTCAGGCTTCATCATGATTTTATTGTACCCCGAGAAGGCATTCATAAAAGACAGGAGCTGATGGCCAGCTGTCGCTTCAACGAGGCGATCGATGTGAGGTAACGGAAAGCTGTCTTTAAGACAAGCTTTGTTTAGGTCGGTGAAGTCTACACAGATTCTCCATTTCCCGTTTTCTTTTTTACGACTACGGGGTTAGCCAACCAATCGGGGTAGTGCACCTCACGAATGGACCCTGCTTTCGTAAGTCGGTCGACTTCGTTGTTGACAGCTTGAGCCATTTCGAGGCCCTGCTTGCGACGCTTTTGTTTGATCGGTTTGAAAGTAGGGTCTACATTGAGCTTATGGGTGGTGACGTTTGGGTCTATGCCCTTCATGTCACTGGTGGTCCATGCAAACGTTTTGATATTGCTTTTCAGGAAGTCGATTAGCTCCTTTTTAGTTTCGAGAGGTAGCTCCGATCCGATATTCACTTGTTTTTCAGGATCAGAATCATCGATGCCAACTCGCTCAGTGAGGTTCCTAGGGGAACCTCGAATATTCTGTTGCAACTCACGACCTTCCTGGATCTGTAATTGCTATTGGGGTGATTCTTTGAGGATTCCGAATCCCCCCAAATAGCAGATCCTGGAGATCTTCTGGCTACCTTGTACAGTGGTTATTCCTTCAGGTGTCGGAAATTTCACGCATTGGTGATAAGTGGAAGCTACTGCTTGTGGGAACCGAAATTCACACTTGTCGATTTCCGTTAAATAAGGAAACTTAGGAAAACCCTAATTTTCCAGAGGAACCGGATCTCTGCGAAAGCCAACGACAAGTAACCAAATAAATGGGGAAAAATATGAAAAACATAATAAAACGAATTTATAAAGAAAGTCGATCTTATTTCCGATTCGCGTAAGAGCGTTGCGATCATTACAC